>LR749511.1:443526-468230 GCA_902729485.2 Mus minutoides | reverse complement strand
CCCATCAATAGCTAAGTGATGCTACTCACATTCCGCTAGCTTTTATTAGCAGAAATACTCCTGCATACAAAACTGCTAGCTCATTGATGGCTGCATCCTGGTCTACCATGCATGTAGAAAGAGAATGGGAATGCGTGTGCCTTAGAGACCATTTTTTGAGACTGTACTCAGCAGCAGAGTGTAATGCTGTGGTGGACGCCCTGTCATATAAAGCCTGTGATGCTTTCTCCAGAAGAGAGAGAGAGAGAGAGAGAGAGAGAGAGAGAGCACATAAGTATCTATGGGGTTTTGTTAGGATCCATTAAATGTCCCAATTTTACTTGTTTTGTTGTTTGTTGGTATTTGTTTGGTGTTTATGTATGTTTCAAACATCTTCTAGAACCCTTCTCCCCACCTCACACAGATCCACTTCCCTCAGGGCTCTGCTTTCCTGCTGTCTCCTTAGATCAATGCTTCCCCTGAAGCTCAGGGACATACGCAATAGGGGACCTGGGTACTTCATCACAATGCAGGGACCCTGGCCTTTGTGTGAGCATTCTACTCCATCTTGGGAATACTTATGCTTTGCTGGGTGCTGCTACAAGATGCAGGAAATAGTGAGCTGAGGACAGGGGCATGATTAACTCCACTATGCAGGGCTTTCCCAGGTGTGATAAGGTGAGTCCAGAGACAAAGGCATGTCAGCTTTCCTTATGAAAACACCGGTCTGGTAGCAGAATCTCATGGCACAGGCTGATCTGTTCTTGGGAAACTGAGAGAGGCTCATTGATAAATTAAACTCTGGCCTATTCAGAGGTAACTAGTACCTCTCCAAGGGTATGTAAGATGGGAAACTCTGGACACATGCAGAGTCCACCATGCGGGAACATCAGTGTGTGACACTTGCTCGGGAGAGGATAGAGGAATCCGTATTAGCAATACACTTTACAAAACAGAGCTTGGTGGTACATGTTTGTAGTTCCAGAACTTGGGAAGTGGAGGTAAAGGGACAAAGAGTTCAAGGTCATCCTTGGTTACATAGTATTGAGGCTAGCCTGCGCTATGTGAGGCCCTGTTTGTTTTTGTCTTGTTTTGGTTTTGGTTTTTAAGAGTAACCACTGCATGCTTAAATGGTGATATGAGCATTCTTATTTGGTTTGTTGATTTGTTTATTCTTTTCTTAGGGCCCCTCAGGACGACCAGGAGATAAAGGACCCCCGGTACAGTATGCTTTAGATGAAGGACTCTTACCCCAATTCTAAATCAGAGGCAATAAAAAGTCACTCGAAATTCCTCACACTAGACAGACTCTCCAAAATCTGAGCATGGGCTTATGGGAACACTGGGTTGGAAGGAAGTGGCAGGTTCAGTGAATCCAACACAGCTTTTTATAGTCAGGCACACTGAGACTGGCTTTGCCTGTTAGCATCTGTCCATTACAGAAGTGGAGCCCCGATTTAATGAACTTAGTCAAACGGTCAGAAGAACTAGTTTTGGATTCTGGCTTTACCCAGCCACAGAGCCGGGAACACATGAGAGGTTTTTCTCTTGACTTGTAATGTGGAGGCAGCCACAGCTATGATCCATTGTGGAAATTTGTTGGGCTCATTTTATACTAATGCAGCAAGAGAGCTCCCAAGGTGCATTTCTTCTCAGGAACAGCCACCGGTGTTGGCCATTTTCAAGCATTCACTGTATGCTTGCTGGTGCATCTTCTGCTGCAGGGCAGCTACATCATACCCAGTCTATGGCTCTGTGCACGTATTTTCAATTGATATTCATTTGTGGTTTCTGATTAAGGAGGATAGGAAATCTTGTGGATGTCTTGCTAGACGAAGAAACCGAGGCTCAGAACAATTGAAGTTTATGGCCATGGGACTTCACAGCAAGTTATGCTGAGTAGAGCTGAGGGGGTGGGGCTCTGGATGAAGGACAGCTCAAAGAGCCCCAAGGAGGCCATTTCAGCTCCTGCAGAGCAGATAGCCAATACCCCGAGAAGAGGTCATTTTCCACTTGTAGAACTAAGGAAATGAGATCCACTGCCTGATGTTGCCTAGAAAATGTCAACATAATGGGAATGATCTTAAGAAAATGATCAGTGTCAGGCATGAGCTGAGCATTTTGTTGGATTGTGTGCAAGGAAAGTTGTTTAACCAATTAGCAGCTCATGGGCCTGGTGGTACAACTCAAGGTGTATTGGAAGGTATCCTGGATTGGTGCTCAGGCCTAGCTCTCCATAGGAGCTGTGCCTTTCACTCCAGCAAGGGGCCACAAGGGGCTAATGCATGAGGCTCATGTCAGGCTCCCATGGAAGTTTTTTCCTGAGCTTTGTGTCTATGTGCAGAGCACAGGTCACCATAGAGTGCATCCTGCTCAGTAAGGTTTAAGCACGGTGCTTTTGACACGTGCATTATTGTCAGATTGCTGTTCATTGCTGCTCTGATAGTGTGCTCTGGCAAAAGCAACATAAAGAAAAAGCCATCTTTCCTAATTTAGCTCTGTGCAAGGTGCAGTCTGTTGTAGCAGGGAAGACGAGGCGGCAGGTGCCTGAAGCAGGTGCTTGCATCTCACCCACAGTTGGGAGACAGGAATGAATATGAGCAAAGCACTATGATCACCATCTCCATTTCCTATAGCTCAGGACCTCCTGACCATGTTTAAGATGGCTCGTCTCTCATCAGTTAGCATAACTGTGATAGTCCCCAAAGATGGCCATTTTCAAGCATTCCAAAAGCCCATCTCTGAGACAATCCTAAATTCCATTAGGATGATGGCATGTCACACTAGCCATCTCTCTGCATAGCTTAGCATGGTATAGTCATAGCCAGCTGTAGCCAGCCAAAGGATGAGCCCTGTCTTCTCACAGTTGGAGCCTCTCTTTCTTTTTTTTTTTCATCAGGGATCTCGAGGCTTACCCGGATTCCCCGGCCCCCAGGGACCAGCTGGCCAGGATGTAAGTAAAGTGAAGCGCTATGGGGTTAGTCATTGTTTAGAGTCATTCCATGTGAGCTCATCTAACCACCTCCTAGCTTCTCTTGTCCATGTGCCCAGCATCCGTGCTCAGCCACGTTTCTGTGGAACCCCAGAGTTTTTGTTTATGTAGTTTTAATTTTCTGTCAGTTGTGGCTTTTTGCATGATTCACTTCTTTCTTAAGCATTTTTATGATTGGTTTCAGAACCCTGTATACTTCTGGGTCTCCAGTACACTGTCTCTTAGTTCTTGGCCATTCTGTTTTGATGATGTAGGGTTTGATTCTTTCATGGACTTCTTCCTTGACCTGCCCTGTCCCCGTCTCCTCAAGGGAACTACACAAGCTCAGCTGAGGCCCTTTGGGACAAGACTCATTTATGATGCAGATGGCAGACATCTTTGGTCTTCATCTCCTGGACTTTGATCCAGATCCCAGGGTTCAGGATCTGTAGGTCCCTGGTATTCAGCAGCTCCAGGCACCAGAGGCATACTTACTGGAAAAATGAATAAATGGAAGCTATGAGTTTTTATAGGGCAAAGATGCTTCAGGAAGCAGCAGCATTCTCTGCTTATCTCCTGCCTGTGCTTTTTTGGTCCCCATTAAACAGAGACACAACCTTCTTCCATTCACTGGGTTCTATTTCAGAAAGGAAGCTCCTCCAATTCTTGCTTCCAAACATTCAGGTTTACCTGTTCCCCTTTTCATTCTTACATTCCTGTATCTAGTCATCAATGGAAGCACTTTCTTCTCAAAGCTACTTCTACCCCTCATACTTGAGATAAAAGATCAAGACAGGTTTGCATGTGGGTGTGTCTTTGCATGCACACAATGTACCCAAGGTGGTTGTACTTTGAGGTTCTTGGGACTTATAGAAAGGTTTACTTTCCCCTACACACTTACCACTGTCACTTGGAAAGCTCACCTAGGTTCCATCTTCAGAGTTGGGTATATTGCGGTTGAGTGCAACCAAGTCACAGTTGGCTAAGTCAGAGGGTGATGGAGGGATGTGTAGAGTAGATAGAGAGGACCTTGTCACCACAGTGATGGCTTTTTTTTTTTCTTCTCTCTCTTAGGGTGCACCAGGAAATCCAGGAGAAAGAGGTCCTCCTGGAAAACCAGTATGTCACCTGCCGGGTCTGGATGAATGCTGACTGTCAGACAGGGTGCCAGCGAGAAATAAAGTGCAATTAAGACAGTTCAAGAGGCTTTAACAAGGGGAGCAACCAGGCAGAGGGAATTCATTTGGGGTGCAGTACAACCAGAGATACGCCATGGTGTGGAGCATGTCTGCTTGTTTGTAGAGCCAGGAGCTGGCTAGAATGGAGGGGTGAGAGCTGTGGATTCAAAGCCACTGCCAGAAAGCCTGGCCTGAGGCAGGTGCGCATCATCTTACCTTCCAAGCCCTTGGCAGGACCTCTCCCTTTCGTCCAGTTCAGCCATGGACCAGCATGGGAGGATATCCCTGAGATACAATGAAACAAGATACAGGACAGAGCGTGGAGCTAGTGTGGAAACTGAACAATAGTGGAACCCATTGAAAATTCCCAACTTGCCCATTTTCTATCTTTTGGCTGGTTTGAATGCTGTCACCATTTAGACAGGCAGAAATAGTTATTTTGGTTCATATGAGAATGGGGGACTGATTCTCTATGAACTTGGGGGAGGTTCTGACAGGTCTTTAGCTTGATTACAAGCCAATTGAAGATTCAACAGGTATCTCTGAGGCACAGTAACCCCATCTCCTTGGACACATCCAACTGGCAGTGGTAGGGGAGTGGTACCCAAGATTGAGCCAGGCTACCGGGTCATTTTTGGCCTCTTTAAGGAAGAACTCATAAGGCTAAGGATGTCTGTGGGTGGAAAGGGCCTCTCCATGAGGAAACAGACCATTAGAAGATGCTAAGCAAGGACCAAGAGAGTATGGCCATCAGGCCTGGAGATTCATCCCACAGTCTACTGTTGGAATCAAGTTGCTCAGATGGACAGAAGCTTCATGATGGGTCTGATGGCTTGCTTGTCCTCTTGGCAGGCATGGCTTCAGGCTAGTTCCCAAGGCACAGAGAATATTGTGGACTCATAGAACCCTCCCTGTCTTGTTAGAGTTGGTGGCCACAACAGAGAGAAAGATTAGGATCTTGTTCTGTCCCTGGGTCTGTGACACTTTCCATTGAAGACTTCCAGAGGGATACATATAAGTTACATTGGAAATAGTGAAAATAACTCATTTTCCATTATGTTATCACTGCAGGGCAAGGCCAAAGTGAAACAGGTAGATGAGAAAGACTCAGGCCAGAGGCATTAAAAAACTAAATTATATCTGCCATGTGCTAGACCTTATAAGGATAAACTGGCAGAATATAACAAATGGTGTAGGCAGTTGTGTCTCACAGATGGCCATCATAGGAGCATCCCAGAGAGCTCCAGCTTTCTTCAACTAGCCCCATCCCACATGGAGCTGTACAGGAAATGGCCTATAAAGCTGTTTCACCTTCAGACAAGGCCTAACCTCTGTACCTCCCTGTCAATCAATGTCAGCATGGTTTCCCTGGTAAGTTCTAATGAATGTTCTCAGCAGCAGGGGCTGGGCAGGAGTAAGGAGACTCTAGGGTATAGGTTGCATCGTCTTTGTTCTAGCACATTCCACCCATGTGTTACCTGAGGTCATTGGGCCTAATCTCTAGCATGTGACCAACTCTTAAAAGGCATCCATGACACCTGGCTATACATCTTATGTCTCCTGACTTAAGGTTATCACTTCCATACAAAGCCAAAGTAACTTTCTTCAGACATTTCCTGAGGATTACAGAAAAATGATATGAGCAAAACCCTGATGAAATTATCTCCAAGCCTTTCTGTTGTCTGTACTCACCAGATTTCCTCTGTGCCTCTGTGAATAATGCCTGACACACTCAAAGGGCTCACGCCACATATTAATAAGCACAAGCAACGGTATAAGATATCACAGTACAGTGCTAACTGCCTGACAATGTCCCATGGAAGTGGTATGGACCCGCCCACCCCCTGCACAACTCATACAACCTCAGAAAAAACATAAATGATCTTAACTGAAAAATTTTCCCTTTTAAACTAAAAGGTTAATAAATTACCATTAGAAAGGTCAGATTTTTCTCCAGAGTATCTCACGCTGACAACTGGGAGCAAAGGACTGTCTCACTCTGATAGGCCTTTAGCAACTGCATGCTAAATGGGTTCTCCTTGCCATGAGTCACTCCACCCCTCCATCACCCCCAAATCTGCGGTATTCTAGCCCCAAAGTTTCTCAGAAACCTCACAATTTATTTCTCAGAGAGTTGATTGAAATGTTGAACTTTTCAGCACAGGAGACAACATAAATCTTCTATAGCCACTAGCAATTAACTTCTTAAAAGCAGTCAGATGGTTTGTCAGTTACAGGATGAGGCTAAGCCTCTGAGCTAAAAAAGATGGAAATTTATAGAAAAATTGTCTAGGTCTTACTCTCTTCAAGGGTCATTACTATAGACCGTTGTTGGCCCAAGCTTCCCTGTGGAGTCCATGCTCTGCCTGTAGGGAGTTGTCCTGTTGTGCTCCTTCCCACTGCACAACCTTTAGCATACAGCAGAGATTTCCAACCCAGAATGAATATTTAAAGGTACAACTCCCCTGTAAGTTGTCTTTCATTTTCATTTTCCCCAAGTGTTCCTTGAACCCAATGCATTCTGAATTCTCCTCCTTTCCTGTGCTGCAGGTTGGCTACAGGCATCACAGGGCATGCTCCAACTCAGTGGGTCTGTACATCCAGTGGCTATAACATTTTACACACATACCTTCAGACATGTCTCATTTCCCCTTTCCCGAACCAAAGACTTTTATCCCAGAATAAAATATGTTATTTAAAATGTTCTTTCACCCTTGAGAGCTGGACACACTGGTTTATAATCATAATAGGCTCTGAATGATTAACAGCAATAGCTTTTGACCATTTGGAAGATTCATGACAGGTGAACTGTAAGCAGTCTATCCTTTTGTTTTCCCGTAATACCTGTGTAACCTATTAAGGTCTGATAAAGGCAGAGAGGGAGAACATGAGGAGACTGAAGACAGGAAGTCCTGAAGTTCTCTAGACATGTCCAAGCCTGGACAGCCTGAATGGCTACTGCTCTGACATAATCTCCTTTGGTGGTTATCAGGCTTGGGACTCTGATAGACCTGCTTGTATCCCATGAGTATTTAAACTTGCTGTGAATACTTAAAACGACTTATATTCTGAAGGCCATTCACCCTCTGAAGATGCATGAAAGATACTGTATGTATGCATGTGTGTCTGCACTTACTTATTTTTACTTTGACAGGGCCCTTCTTCAGTGCTGTCTCCAGAGGACATAAATCTCTTAGTAAAGGTAAAAGTGCATGTGCTAAAAATGGTGATGGGGGTGTACAGACCTGAAAACCTTTCAGCCTCCAGAACAAATGTTCAATAGTACTAAGAACAGCAGCAGTAACATCTGTTATGAATTCACTGTGTGACCAACCAGTGCCTATTAAATCCATGCGATTCAATATGGCAGCCACCATCCAAATTTATCAATGATTTGTTTTATGGGTATGCATATTTTCTCCCTGCATGTATGGATGTGTACTATGTTCATGCAGTGCCCACAGAGGCACTAGATCCCCTGGAACTGGAGTTATAGATGGTTGTGAGCTAGCATGTACATGCTGGGAATCACACTGGGTCCTTTGGAAGAGCATTCAGTTCTTTTAACTGCTTATCCATCTCTCCAGCATCCACACACATCTACCTAAAATTAGGTACAACTAAAGTTCAGGTCCTTGGTCATACTGGGCACACTATAAACACTTAGTGACCCTTTGCATTTAGGAGTTTCCTTATGAGTCATTGCAGGCATGGAACAGAAATTCTCCATTGGGTAATGTTCAAATGCTTGATGAACATTGTTTATTCAATTTTCAGTCCCATGAGGTAGGTATGGCTCATGTTATTGTTCCACATATATGAAACCAGAGACACAAAGAGGATCAATGGATAGAATCTATTGTTTTGGAAACAGAATCCAGTGTTCATAGGCTGTACTTGGCCAGTATATATAATTATGCCTTCTGTTTAAAAATGGCTGGAGGCAGAACCAGTTGGTTTCTGGTTCCTGGCAGTTCAAGAATAAAAACACACAGACCTTTAGAGATAAAGACAGATGCTAAGCCTATATTCAGCACAGTCCTGACTTGATGGAGACATAACTGTTTCCAGGAGGATAGTTTCTTCTTCTGAGAGATACAAAGCACCTAGCATAACTAGACAAGAATAAAGTGGAATATGGCCAGAGTCTCACCTGGAAACTGAATTGCGGAGGTGCCCAGGTGCATTGCTTAAGGGTCTTGAGTCTTGACTGCTGCAGAGCTGGGCAGGGCTACAACAGCCTTGGATTCATATTCAAAAAGAAGCACTGTGCTGATGGTGATGGGAGTGGAGGGCCCTTGGCTGGCTCTACTTCAAGCCTTTGTCTCAACACTGTATTTCACATGGCTGTAGATCGCTACTTCTTGTATTCTAAAATCCAACCCATTACAGCAGAAGGTTAAAATATAAATTCAGTGGAGGAGAGAATAAAAAAAAAACAACAACCTATGAAAAAAATCTCATAAGCTTGAGGCTTTAATCTTCCTATACATTGAGATGTTTCAATGGAAAAAATCAAATTTTATTGAAATATGAGGAGTAGACTAATATTTACAGATTTTTATTGACAGGAGAGAGGTTTTTTCCCTACACAAAGAGATTATAAGAAATAGTTATTCATTCATTCAATCTGTTGTTTATTAAAGCCTTTTATGGATTTAGATAATTCTTCCTGGTTTGGTGGCTCTGGGAGGACCAGGGTTTGTAGCAGCCTCCACCCTTTAGGATTGAAACCTTAGGATATCCCAATATCCCACTGATAATGGGAGAGGATGAGACTGTGAGGGTCAAGCCTCATACTTCATTACCACAGCACTGAGATCGACATTGACTCAAAGGATGCTCTCCAGCTGCTATAAAGGATGCAGTTGTGTTCATCCAGACAGATAGAAGCAAAGCGATAACTTGAGCCCTTGTGGTCAGGTCTGGTGCTCTGTGCTTGAAAACCTTTAGACCATAACCTGCCCTATTGGATTTGGCTGTAACTGAGGAGTTGGCCATCTTTTGCTTTGATTTTTGAGTCTTCAGCCACTCTGATGCTTTGGGTTAAAGTCTGACAGTTTATTCCAGCTAACTGGGAGCTATGAAGGTGTCTTTCACTACCAAAATAACTACTGTCCCTAAGCAATTTAGAACAACACATACCTCATCATGACAGCTTGGAAATTGCCTCAGTAGAAAGCCACCCTGTAAAATGGACTTCTGTAGTTAGATCTTTGCCCTGGGAGGCCAACTTCAGAATGTCTTCATGAAATGCCTCCCTGTATTTAGTAAACCTTACTTTATCTACCCCTCCCCTAAGTTCTTGGGCAGTGTTCCATTACTGACTTTCTACTATAATTGAGTCATGGATGAGTCTGTAGATGGAGCAAGACATTAGGTATAGGTTGTAAAACAATAAACCACATAGTGATATATAGCAACTACTCTTTATTATGCTTTAATTCTGTGCTTGATGGGATGCTGGACATTTTCCATTCATTATTTCTTATTGTTGGACTTGAGGTCCTCATTTCACAAGCAAGGAGATTGAGGCTCATAAATATGAGCCCATATTCCACGTGGGCAGAAGCCTTGTAAAGTCATATGCCAGACATACGAAGCTACATGCCAATAGGGCCTGGTCAGACCACCCAGTTGGAAAAAGGGCCCTATGGTTAGTCTCTAGAAATTCAGAGAATGCATGACTTACCCACAGAAGGGGTGTAGGATCTAGAGAAGCTGAGTTCCGGGGTGTCAACAGCCAAGGAAGACATCAGTAGTGCTAGGGGGTGCTTGACTCATCTTGGGCTGACTGATATTTGAGACTAGTTCAGAAGGTTGGGTCTGGCATTTTTCTGGAACAGTAGACTATGTAAGGCTACAACTAAGGAAACCCGTTGCTGGAAACAAGACAATGTGGTAAGGATTTTGTATTTCCAAGTCTAGGAAAAGTCTTAGTAGCTTGAATTCTTGCTGTCATCAAGTTAGCTTCATTTTGCTCATCTATCCGTCCTCCTATCCACCCATCTACTTAGTCATTGAAACATCATTCACCATCCATCCAACCATTCATTCACCTATTCTAGTCATCCACCTACCCATACATCCATTTATCCACATCATCTACCTACATCCATCCATCTGTTCATCCATCCATTGTTACAATGGCCCAATTGTACATCTCATTTAAATGTGCTGTAATAAAAAAGCTTAGATCTTCTCTGTTCTTCTAATTTTAAAAGAAACCAGGAAGCATGTGGTTTCTTCCTCCATTTTACCCAACCATTGCTTCATATACTCCAGCAATTATACTACCTTCTAAATATACAGTTTCTCAAACAGCATGTTGAAAGAAGATGAGATGAGACATGAAAAAGTCAAGTGGTTGTTTGGTTGGTTCATCATTAGACATTTGCTTGGGTCTTTGGGTTTTATTGATTGAACTTAGAACCATAAAAGACTATTTGCTGTGGGTTGACTCTGCAAAGATCAAGAATGTTCTCACTCTCTCTACTTTGTGGGGAAAGAATAAACTTACAAGCAGCCCACCTAAGAGTGAGACCAGCCTATGAGAGCATGATGAGACCATCTCTGTCCAGGTGCTATCAGGAAAGCTTAGAGTAGAAGATATGTGAAGTATATTTGAAGATTCTATATAAGAGAAGCAAGAGAAAGAACTTGCTTTTATTAAAGAAAAAGTAGGTTCTGAGATTTGAGGACATCCCTGGTGAATGCAGAATCTCTTGAGACAGCAAGTCATCGACTGTGAACCCGTAGAGTAGTCACATGCTTTCATTTGGCCTTCCATACGGAGCACTCAATGGACCCTAGCTAATATATTTACTTTGTGTTGATTAACACCAACTGACCTTTAGACTTATACAGTCGGTGGTCTCAGCACAGTATCCAACAGTCCAGAAGCTTTGCAAGTATCTTTTACAAATGATTAATGGGACATAACAATGGTTGAATCTTCTGGGCATTGTCTACCTGGCCTCACTATCTTCCTAATGCTTTCTTTGTGTTGTCTTATTTAAGTTTACTATAGGAAGAGCATAAATAGAAGAGCTTAGGAGCAGGTGATCCAAGAGAGGGCTACAGGGTAAGGCTGGGGTAGTCAGGTTACTCGATACTTGGCATGCTGAGAACTTTCAAGGTCAAGAAATGACACAGACAAGTTTGAGACTTTGAATTTACTCCAGGAACAGCGTTTACCTGTCTTGATAAAAAGCAAAGCTGAGTTCCTAGGAACATTTATTAAATGCTTGTCTTGGGAAAAGAAAAGGGCTAAGCAGGGTCACAATGTGGCTTTGTGTCGCAGCCAGGACATACTGTGCTAGGTGCCTGTGGCCTCTTTTGTTCTCCTTTCTTAGGGAGCCACTTTCCCTTGGCACACCACAGAGACTTTTCCTCCTGGCTTTGTTCGACTCTGTCCTCAGGGCAGAACATGCTATTTCTAGTAACACTAAATGTTTGCTGTCACTATGCACTCTTAACGTTTTTGTTCATGCTCAGGGGCATTTTCATATGAATTTTGACATCATTTTCTCAGGCCATACTTCCAGCCAGGTGTCTGGCTAGAATTAGAGAAAAAGTGGGTAATGATTAAGACTCATTTAAGCCCAAATAAATTTGGACACAAGAGTGCCTGGACCATGACAATCCATCAATTTGATTTTCCATCTTTGTTGGCATTTATAAGGAAGTATCACCTAGAGGGGTGGTACATGGGGTCACTTTGCTTGGCAAATAGCTGAATTATTTACTTAGTCTGTTTTTTTTTTCTTCCCTAAGGATGTGTGCAACGACTGCCCTCCTGGACCCCCGGGCCTCCCAGGTCTGCCAGGTTTCAAAGGGGACAAAGGTCTTCCAGGAAAACCAGGGAGAGAGGGGGCAGAAGGCAAAAAGGTAAGGAGAGGGAGACCTTTCCTCCAATGAAGAAATTCCACTGTCTAGATCCAGTGTGACCTTCATTTCTTTTAGAGGGTTCAGGCTTTGAGACTGTTTAGATGACAGTGGAATACAAGAAGTGCAGACTGGATATCTGCAGGTCTTTGCAATTTTATGAAAGTATTGCATATGGCATTCCAGTGTATGTTAATATTGAAAAATTCATGTTCCTTTGAGGTTCTTTCCCATCACCTCCTGTCATTCCATCTGTCTGACTTGGAGATATCTAGAATGTTCTAGTGGCCACCGTAGACCTTCAGACCCATATTTGCCTATCACACACACAAAGCCCAGGAGGTGCACAAGTTGCTTCCTTCAGTGCCAGCATCCTGGGAACTCGGAGCAGACTCTGCCTTACAGATCTTCTTTTTCTTTAGCATATTTATAGAGAACCAGATCAGAGGTGAGACATCAATTCAAATTTAGTTATGTCCTTTTGGCCACAGCTGGGTTTTGTTTGGAGAATCCTCTTTCTCTTTAATCATTTCCTTTTTAGTGGCAGGGCAAGGTTTGTACACACCAAAGCCATTGGGGTTTGTGGACATCCTGAGACATCTGATAACATGTCCAATTAGCGTTAGTTACCCCATAAGCCAACTATTAGCAGCGGGTAGGTAAAGATTCCTTTCTTCAGGGTAAAGTCCAAATGTCGTCTTCTAAAATAGACGATAAGCTGCCACTCCCACTCATTTACCCATATATTCACTTTGTGACTCCCTAATTTTGAGACTCCTTTAAGTGTGTTCTAAGACCCAGTGGCACATACCTGTAACTTCAGTGCATGTGAGACAGAAGAAGAAGATCATAGTTTGAAACCATCCCAGACAATGTAATAAGTTCCAGCCCAGATACATAGTGGGACATTATATCATTCCCCAACTCCACAAAAATGTGTCTTGGTCAGTATGTAGGCACTGGAGAGACGCAAAATAAAAAGCTTGAGTTCCGGTTTTTTATGCAATGCATGGAGTTCATCCCCACTGCCTTTCATTCCATCCAGCAGACTTTGAGCTATTTAGTGTGTTCAAGTTGCTCCAGTAGTTTTCCCAGAGAGGAAGGATAAAATTGAGAGTAAAATCACATGACAGCAATGGAAATCTCTCCACAAATGCAGGAAAAGGAAAACAGTTTTGATATTGAGTCAATATCTACTGGAATGTGTTACACACTGAAAGGCTTTATGCTAAGAGATTGCTAAGGCAAAGTGAATTCCCACTCCATATAACCAAGTGAGCCAAACACCCACTGTAGGCATTTTCTCAAGATAAACCTTAGTAAGCCCTTTAATAAGAGGACTTAACAGCACCATTTATCATACACGCCTGGCTTATAAGACCTGGCGACTGTAACACTGGCCCAGCTGATAGGCTTTTATCTAGAGTTCAGAGAGAGAAATTCCCCTCTGTGTGACAGGAGGAAGCCATGGAGCCTGAAGCATGGATCGTGTTAATATTCTACAGCCATTAGAAGCTAGAGTCATTTCCTTGCTGATTGTATTTCAGAGGTGACCCTTGAGAAAGACACTCATCGGTTATAAGTCTACAAAAATCCCATTTAGCTTTGAAAGGGAATTATGTACATCTGAGAACTCATAATGATGTTATCCAACCAAGAAAGAAAGAAAGAGAAAGAAAGAAAGAAAGATAGATAGAAAGAAAGAAAGAAAAGAAAGAAAAAGAGAAAGAGAGAGAGAGTCAAGTTCCTAACTGATACTGTGTTCCATATTTATATGGGACAGATAAGAACACAGATATGAAATACAGTCTTTATTTTCTCTCTTGTGCCTCGAGTACCAGACATTTGCCCTGAAGAGGTCCAAATATATAGGTGCAGCTAGCCTGGGTTTTTATGACAAGATCCCAGACATCCCTCTATATCCTCTGGAACTCTGGGGTGGGGGGTGTCTTAAAACACATCCTAAAACTAACTTGAGTAAGAACACTTTCCTCTGATCAGTTCCCCAAGTGATAAAGTAATCAAAATGCACATATCTGTTTGTGATATTTCTCATGAAATATTTTATAGGATAAAATAGCATCCTTGAATGGTTATAGATCTTCTGTATAGGATGTGAAATGGACATGTTTGGATGCTTTCTTCTTCTGGATTATTTTTAAACAACTCAAAGAACTTTTAAATTTAGTTTGTAGGTCTGCAAGAAGAAAAGAGACAGGAGAAAGTGTTCTAAGGGAACAGGGGCAGGGGAAAGGAGACAGTGATGGAGTATATGCAACATGGAAGCAGGGCTGTTGTAGGAGGAAGGAGACCAAGGATTTGAGGGCAGGGATGGGCAATGGATGGGCAAATACAAATAAAGTATAATGGCATTAGATATAAAAGCACAGCAATGAAGTTTATTATTTTGCATACTAAGCAATGAGTTTTAAAGCATATGAAGGAAGTAGTGCTGAGGAAAGAGAGAGAGGAAGGAAGGAAGGAAGGAAAGAAGGAAGGAAGGAAGGAAGGAAGGAAGGAAGGAAGGAAGGGGAAGGAAGGAAGGAAAGGAAAGGAAAGGAAGGAAGGAAGGAAGGAAGGAAGGAAGGAAGGAAGGAAGGAAGGAAAGAAAGAAGGAAGGAAGGAAAAGAAAAGAAAGACAGCCTCTTGGTTACTCTCAGGAGCCCTCCCTTTGGGGTACTGCCAGCAGGTGGCTCTCTGGTGACATCTCCACATCACTTAGAGGTAGTTTAGATAAATCCTTTCAGGACTCCTTACAACACACCTTTCCATCACAGTGCCAGCAATGAGGTTGGATTAAAATGCTGTGGGTTAAAAACCAATAGCAACAGCGTTAGAACTCAAGCCATTCTGAAGACCCACTCTGCTCCCTTCCTCCTGGCAGGAGCTGGTGGGCATCTGTGATCCCACCCTGCCCTCTGGGAAGCCCCTCTTCAGGGCTGGACAGCTACCATTCTGTGTGTTACAAAGAAAGAGCAACCATTCCAAAGTGCCTCATATATCCAATCATGCATGTATGTGCACATATAAAGCACACGGGAACACACAGGAAGACTCTCCAACTTCATCAGCCAGGCAGAATGTTCTACGCTGAGTGCACTAGATATTTATTAATGCCCAACACAATGGCTATATGTGGCTGAGTTTTTAGTTCTGGATCAGATCTCCCCCATGGTGGCTCTCAAGCCCTGTGTTTTAATTAATTCCTTTAATTTTTTGTGTGATGATCAGTCAAGGTCTTTCCATGGCTTTCAGTTTAGTTCTGAGTGTCACACCATTCCAGTCCCTCTTCCCACATGAATGGACAATAGAGCTGCCCAGTGAAATGGAGACTAGGAAACTGGGTTTTCTAGGATGAAGAGTTGGACAAGGAGCAAACGTGGGAGAGGCGGTACAAGGTGGGAGCTAAACACTGTTCACCCTTATTGCAAAAGCAGTGCACTGTAAATGCCCACCATCTTCTGCTAGTCACAGATCAACTATGTGAATGTGGGAAGGAGTGGGTATTGGACCACTTTGGTAACTGAATACCACATCATTACTAGCTATACATATTAGTGGTAGTTAGACCTATGATTTCATGGCCATGTTTGATAGCATGCTTGCCCACACATAATGAAGAATCTAGCTGCCTTATAAGGTTTATGCCTGGTGATAATTTCAATGTGAGCTTGTCCTCAGAATTATTATTTTCTTAATTTCTACATCCTTTTGTCTCTACTACAGGGAGATACCGGGCCCCCAGGCCTCCCTGGGCCTCCAGGAGTAGCTGGACCACAGGTCAGTGAATCTCAGTAAACACTGTATACTCTCCTATGTTGCTGCTTCATCTAAGTTTGAGGAAAGTACTGCCCAATAGCCTTAACATCTGGGAAGTCTGGCTTCAGGTTGTATCTCTGACTTTCTAGTGACCCGGAAAGCTTCGTGCAGCCTGCAAGCCTCAGTTTCCCCTCTGCAAACATGTGGTACACACAGTATGACCACCAACAGTACTGAAATGTACTGGATAATAATGAATTTAGTATCCGATACTTCAATTTCGCTGCATAGAATAAAACAGTTTCCAGAGGAGTGCTAGAATTGAATTATAGGATGCATAAAATAACTGGTGATCGATTAAAAAGCAATGAGCCAAGTGTTTCATAAATATGAGTGAGCTCTGTTACCCTCAAGGGGAACACAAGGCACACATTAAAAGTTAACTATGTGAGGCCACAGGGTTGGGAAGAGGCCACCAGGGAGGAGAGAAGCATGATCTCAACCAAAGATCAGGCAGGGAAATGGTCTCTGCCTGTTGCAACAAGTGTTACTGGCCTGTAGCCACAGGCTGTTGGTGTAGTAATTCAGCTATAAGACTAGAATGCACAGAGCTGTGTTGGATCATGGCAGATAGACTTACTTCCCACTGTTGTTCCCCTTGATGCTCGATAGTGAGTCCTCTCTGGTCTCTGTGGCCTCTGTGTTAATAGTAAGGGAGGATTGGTTCTTTGTATCTCTTCCTGTGTTTTGTCTGTATGGAGTGTCACTCTTCTAATAGTGTGGATCACAGGGATTTAAGGTCAGGAGTGAGGCATGGCCTTGGACTCCTGTCTTATGACCTTTGGAGAGTTTCTTAACTTCTCTGCCTTCCTGGTTTAATGAACAGAGGAGTGTCACCATGACAACTGAAGGTAAAATGCTGTCATCAGTACTTGGTAACTTACAGACTCTCAGTCTGTTTATTGTTCTTTCATCCCCTCGGGTCACAGCCTGTGGAAGGGCCAGAAAGATGGTACATATAAAATCTTAGAAGTGGCCAGAAACTTCAGTAATGAAAATTGAAAAATTATTTAAATACAATGCCATTGGAAAATTTGAAATAAATATAAAAAAACAAAAACCCAATCAAACAAACAAAAAACAAAAGATATAAACAATTGAAACAAAGGCAAGACCAAGCCATACATAACTGACTGTCCTCATACCCTTTTGGCTAGTCCCAGGTGATCCGAAGCCCTCTCTGGTTACATTTTGAAAGTCTCTTCATTTTGGATTCTCTCAATTGATTTTAGATTTTTAGAGTATTTCTTTGGAATGTGCTTTAATCTTGGGTACTAATTATTTTTTTATCAAATTGCTTCGTCTGGTGAGATGGCTTTAGTGGGTAAAGGTGCTTGCTGCCAAGCTTGGTGTCCTGGGTTTGATTCTTGGGACCCATATGGTAGAAGGAGACTCCTGACTCCCAAAAGTCATACCCCAAACACCACAAAAATTCACTGTGGTGTGTGACCCCCCTCAAAATAAATGAATGAATAAATGTAAAACAAAAATTTCAAAGGTGAATATTTGCCTTGCTTCAGACCCAGCCCTTCAATATGGTGTGGTCTTATGTTTGATTTATGCTTATTTTGTGTATGTAAGTATTTTGCCTGGATGTGAATAAATACACCACATGTATGAAGTACATGTAAAGTCTAGAAGAGGTCACTAGACCCTCTGGACCTAGAGATACAGATAGTTGTAAGATGTCATTTAAGTACTGCAAGTTGAGCCCAGGTCCTCTGTATGAACAGCCAGAACTCCCAGAGCTGCATATTACTACAATCACAAAGCAATAAACCAAACAAAATAAACATAGGCAGTCTGACCATAACCAGAGGATGGGTCATGAGAAGAACTATCTAGGTCTCTGAGGCCCTGCCAGGCAGGTTTAAATGCTGATCGTTTGTTATTCACACATATACTTGGTCAAGATTTAGATGGTTTTGATGCAGTTAAAGAATTTGGCTTCAAAAACTGACATTATTTGTTTTCTTTGAACACAGACCTGGAGATTTTGCCAAGGGCAGTTTTACATTGACAAGTACCAACAAAGTCACAGCACTGAACGTGCTACTGCTCAGTGCACATAAGGTTCCCTCTCTGATTCTGCAAGGAAGGTTCATGCATCCCCCCCCCCCTCCCCGAGAGCTCCGAGAAATGACGTCAGCTGTTTCTTAGTTGACCTTTGCTGCTACTGTGCTGGCTGCCAGGCTTAGCCTCTGACAAGAAGCTACCTTTATCTAGAGAAACAAAAGTGAATCAATCAAGCCAGTGTACTCCCTGCATTGGAAACAGACAATTTTCCCTGTCATCTCCACCCAGCAGGAAGCACTTATGTTTTGGGATGGTGTTTCCATCCTTGTTCTCTTATTATTCACTCCAAAGGAGGGTGTTCTTTAAATATTTTGAAAAAGCTATGGCCAGTAAAAGAACAAAGCGCTGTGTTGGAAAGCCAGGGCTCTTGTTCCTCCAGTAGATAACTGGGGGTGATCTTGAAAAGTCTTTGGGGCTCAGAGACAAGCCCTACAATAGAGTATTCTAAAGGCAAGGCTATCGCCTATGTGATATGGCCTCCTATAATACTGAACATGGTCCTGTGAGGGAAAGTGTTCCATTTTACAGATAAGGAAACTAGAGTTTAGGAAGACAAGATGCCAGAAATCAAGGCTGAAGATAGGACATCTGAAGCTGACCTACAAGTCCATAGTTCACCATACTTCTAGCTACTCTAACACCACCACCAGCACCAGCACCAGCACCTAGAACAGCTCCCATTGGAGAACCCTACCCCTTCATTGTGGCCTGCAGCAAGACTACTGGCATAAAAACCTATCCTTGTCACCATGCACTGTTGTCGATGAGTGACTCATGGAGGACTTGATGCCTCCTCTCAGGTGGTTGTCTTGGTTCTTGGTGTTCAGTTTCTCTGCTTTTCACTTGCCCCGTGGTGATATGTTTATAAAAAGATAGAAAAAAAGGGTATGTTCTATGGAGGGGTAGTCAAGTATGAGGGAAGGGAGTGCCTTGGCGGGCCCATGCCAAGCTATCCCTTTCCCCTGAGGGACCAGCCATATGATGGTATAGTATAGAATAGAGTTTATTCGGGGATTGAGTTATAAGGGGAGTTAAGAGGGTAATAGAGGCAGAGAAAGGCAGAGAGAGGGAGGAAAAAGTAGAGAAAAATAGAGGCTGGCCATGGCCATGAGCACATTGGAGAGATGGGGAAGGGGATGGGGAAGGGAGGGGGGAAGGAAAGAGCCCAAGAGAGCAAGAGAAGGATCAAAAGAGCAAGGAGGGGCAAGCAGCCCCTTTTATAGTAGGTTAGGCCTACCTGGCTGTTGCCAGGTAACTGTAGAGAGGAACATACCTGGCTGTTGCCAGGTAACTGTGGGGTGGAGCTTAGACAGTATGCTAACACATAGCACTTTCCAGAAAACAGACTTGTTTCTTTCTTGTGTATTCTGCTTCACCAAACGATATCTTTGAAAAATTTCTGAGCACAAAGATGAGTCCGTCAGCAGAAAATGTTCCACTGGACATAGAAGCAATGACCACTGTTAGCATCCTTTGGTCACTGAGGACTTTGAGTGTTCTCTGGTCTCCCTGCATTGCCCAGAAAGTCTGGCTCCTTGGTTTGCAACTGTGACCCAGTATCTGGCAAGCATTTCCTGTGACTCATCCTGCATGCCTCTATGTAGAGGCTGTCTGCAAAAGGTGGGGGTGGGGCTGCGAAGCTTAGCACCATGGATAGTTTCAGAACTTCCATCCTGGGGCAGAGCCCAGGGACTGTGTGCTGTGATGTTTGCCAACCTTGTAAAGGAAGAACAGGGAAAAAGATGGCAGCCATGGTGACAACCCTGGGAGCATGGGTTTCTGCATTTAGCTGTAAGAGCTTCTCTTGCTTGGTAATGATGATGGTTTAACAGCTGCCTCTGAAAAGGATTTTATTTCCTGCTAAGTTCACAACCTCAAACAGGTCATGGGTCTAATGGGACCCTAAAATGGATCTAGAGATACCCTAGAGAGCAGGCATGCACTCTGAAAAGTTCTAGTTCATTCCGAGGTAATACTGCTGCTTTTTTTGAGAGCTAGTATCCAACAATCTCATCCTTCAGAGGTCACCAAGGCCACTTGCTCCATGCTGTCTTTATAAACTGCCACATCTTCCACTCACATTTGCACAGTCCTGGGGACTACCACTACATGTTCCATTTAACATCCTTCCACGAAGTCAAGTAGTACAGGGAGATCTCAGACATAGGCCATTCTTTTGATGGGAGTACACAGAGAAGATAGTATGGCTGGAGTCTCTTAAATTGTCAGACATAGGCTTGACTTTGGAAGCTGGTACCTCCCCAGACTCTCCTACCTTCTGTTACCTGAACGAATTCACTTACTAATTACATTAATTGGACATTTTGTCAGCTACTCTGAATCTTTTCAGTTTGTTATTTAAAGATGCTGATTGGACAGGTGGTTTGCTCCTTCATTTTAGTTGCCCAAACCATGATTAGAACTCTAGTTGTAAAGCCTAAGCAGTGAGCAATGTCTTAAGAACCAAACAAAAAGGACATTTTTTTTTTTTTTTTTTTTTTGGTTTTTTGAGACAGGGTTTCTCTGTATAGCCCTGGCTGTCCTGGAACTCACTCTGTAGACCAGGCTGGCCTCAAACTCAGAAATCTGCCTGCCTCTGCCTCCCGAGTGCTGGGATTAAAGGCGTGCGCCACCACGCCCGGCTCAAAAAGGACATTTTTAAACCCCAGCATTTAGGAAGCATTTAATATGCATGACTGATGGTGGTCCTCATGGCGCATAGGTCACTGGGCTTAATAACAAGCATGACAAAAAAAACATTTTTAAACCCCAGCATTTAGGAAGCATTTAATATGCATGACTGATGGTGGTCCTCATGGCGCATAGGTCACTGGGCTTAATAACAAGCATGACAAAAAAAAAAACATTTTTAAACCCCAGCATTTAGGAAGCATTTAATATGCATGACTGATGGTGGTCCTCATGGCGCATAGGTCACTGGGCTTAATAACAAGCATGACAAAAAAAAAACATTTTTAAACCCCAGCATTTAGGAAGCATTTAATATGCATGACTGATGGTGGTCCTCATGGCGCATAGGTCACTGGGCTTAATAACAAGCATGACAAATATCTGGAGGAAAGTAGAGGAATTTAAAGAAACCATTGTTGCCGGGAGTGGTGGCACACACCTTTAATCCCAGCACTTGGGAGGCAGAGGCAGGCGGATTTCTGAGTTTGAGTCCGGCCTGGTCTACAGAGTGAGTTCCAGGACAGCCAGGGCACACAGAGAAACCCTGTCTCAAACAACAACAACAACAACAACAACAACAACAACAAAACAAACAAACAAACAAAAACAACCCATTGTCAGTGTGACAAGAGGTAGCCTGTGATACCTCCCAAGGAGGTGTATTTTAGTTGTGTTGAGGGATTAAGCAGTATTTGCAATGCATCTTGGGGGAGAGTTTCTAGGCAGGACACAGTTCACACCCTTCCCTCCACAGCTTGCAGGCCCCATGAGGAGATCCAGCAGCTTTGACTTACAAAGGACAAAGCACAAAGGCAGACTCTAAATAAAGGAAACACAAACAAAATCGTACCTTTTTTCCAAATTAATGGTTATATTAATTTATAATTATATTTAAAAGCAAATCAATGTCTCCTTCTAACCTAAGATATTTCTCTGCAAAGATAGAAAAAGGAACAAGCTTATCATCATCCGAATGCTGGTTCAGAATACAGTGTACACCTCAGCCTGGGTAGGAAGCTGGAGAGTCAGAACGACTTCAGTCTTAGGTAGCCAGTCTGTAGGGTTGCATTCAGCATGTGTATGTGTCTCAGGAAGTGCTATTCAGTACTAAGAAAAAGGACATGTCACCCCATTCATCAACCACATTCATTCCAAGTGGGCTACATACCTGTGTGATCATCAGTAAGGTAGGGGCTTACACAAGCATCTCTAGTCTTTACCACAGGGGTTGGTTTTGTCCCTGTGATCCAGACTGCTCCCTATGTTAGTATCTCTCCTTCCAACAGTAACTGGGAAAGAAAGGCATACCCCTCCCTCTGGTGTTTATTAAATTCCAGAGAGATGATTACTAGGTTATGAGAAAGGCTTTAATTGAGTTCCTGGCAATGAATAGGCAGGATATTTGTATATTAGTTACTTTTCAATTGCTGTGATAAAACACAGCAGTGGAAAGCAGGTTATCAGGCCCTTGGAGTATGCCTTGCCCTGGATCTTTCCTATAGCCCCATTCTCTACCTCATGGCTTCTCTGATACACATTTTTTCTGCTGCCTCATGCTGTTCTTACAATTATGATTGATACCTCTGAAAATATGAGCCAAAATAAATAGTTCATCTCTTCCTGTCAGGTGTTTAGTTGCAAGTACGCAAAAGTAAAGAACTGTGCATGTGGAGTGATATAGTTCCTTGTTATTTATTTATTCATTTATTTGTTTGTTTATTTATTCTATGGACTAGGTTCTTTGTATAGGGCTGAGTTGAGAAGCAAGAATAAAGCCTTTGGGAAGGGTATTTAATAACCATCTAAAGAGAACTGGGCTAGTAAAATGGTCCTGTAGCTTTGCAAGGATAAAAGCCCTGAGAAGATGGGATTTAGAGCTGCCTTTTGACTGTTGAATTTCCAGTGTACAACCATGTATCTCACCTACTGTTAACATGGTTTATCTTCTCTCTCCACTATTGTCAAATCTCAGGAAATCATAAACAACCTAAACCAGATATCATAGCCCCAGGAGAGTCAGGAAAATGACTTGGTTGGGGAGAGCTTACTCGGATATTTGATAATCAGACAGACTGAGTCCTTACTGTTCATGTTCTGTGACCTTAGGTGGCTAATTAAACCTAATTATTAATGGATTTTAAAATTTTTTTTCAAAATCTCATACTGCCTAGACTCTTCTGGAACTCACTATGTAAATGAGAAGTTCCTTGCACTCCTTCACCTTTTGCCCTCCCTGCTCAAGTGTAGGGGTTATAGCTGGTGCCACTGTTCTTAGCCCAGATTTCTTATCAGTCTGCAAAGACCAAGGTCAATGACTAAGGCAGATAGATGTCTTAGACATTTTATACACTTAGCCATGATCTCAGCTTACAGTCAAAAAGTTACATGTAACAGGGTCTTTTAAAGCTCTAACTGAATGCCTAGTGGGGCAGGGACTCCAGAAATGTCAGATCCCTTCCTGGAAGGAAGTGAGTCGTGTTTGGAGGTGGCTGTGTTTGTGCAGATCTTTGTCTGTAGTGGGCATGGAGACAGGAACAACTATGGGGATATGGGGATCCTGAGCTGCTGGCATTTTTATTGTCGCTAGCTGAATGTTGAAACCACTCTGAAAGGAATACATTTACCTTTAAGGCCAATTGTCCCTGAATGTCAGCGAGGCAGTCTGAAGCTCTGTGACACTGCTTTGATTATAAAGTGGGTGCAGACAGAATGCCAACTTTAGGCACTTAGATATAACAGCATGTAAAGATGATGAAATCAGTTTTTTCCTGTGAACTATTTTCTTCCTTCCTCTAAACAATGACACCTAGCGCTTCATAAGCAATGATTCATAGTGCAGTCTAGGGACTGTGGGATAGAGTGTCATTAGCCATCAGCCATGACATCAATGAGCTGCTGCATGCTAGAATAAGCTGAACGGAAAGAGGGCTGGATTTCACATCTCATGAGAAAACTGCTGGGCTCTGGACTCTCTTACATTGACCTTCCCCACCCCTCATCCTTTTAGATGGACAGATTGAGATCTAGGAAGGGGTATGGCCCACCTAAGGATACAGAGATGAAGAGGGAAGGGAATGAAACCAATGCCAGACTCATTCACTGGACTCTTCATAGCCCAGTAGGTTATTTTAAAGAAATGGAAATGTTGCTGTTTGGTGAAATGCAGTTGTTAATCCAGTAAGTACACTCAGTGTAGTGACTTACTTTAGCAATCTTAGCATTTGGGAGGCTGAGGCAGGAATGATGATACAAGTTTGAGCCCAGGCTAGGCTACAGAGTGAGTTTCAGGCCAGCCTTTAATAAACCAGAAAACTCTGTCTTAGAAAAAAGAATCTAGTAAACCAAAAGCCATGTGTGGTGGCTAACACCTGTATTCCCAGTAGCCATGATGCAATATGGATGCATCACTGTGAGTTAAGGTCAAATCGGGCTACACAGTTGTAGGACAGCCTGGAGTATAGTTTAAGAAACTGTCTCAAAAACAAAACAAAACAAAAAAACTCCAGAAAACAAAACAACAGCAACAAAAAACAAAACAAACATACAAACAAAACCCAAAAAGACCCAATATACCAAATCCCCAAAGCAAAAGACATGTTAGATAAACTGAATGAAGTGGCCACATCCATATACCAGCAGTTGTGTGGGCTGAAGAATTAGGAATTCAAGGCTGTCCTTAACTATATATGACATTCAGGTCAGTTTGAGCATTATGAAATTCTATCGCAAAACATTTTTTAAAATACAAACATGGCTGCCGAACACTAACGGACGGACGGAGCAAGGCTGACAGCAATGAACCTGTCAAAGTGGATGAGGGGAAAATCCTTTAAGATCTCGCCTGGGCTTCGCATACCCCAGGACTTTAAGATCTCATCGGGGTTACGCGTAGTGGACTTCAGCGGAGGTTTGGGGAGCAGTGGGCCAGCAGTTGCCTGCAAGGGCAGGATCTGAGAATTCCGCCCGACCGGAGGCTGGGCCTGACCCAGCCATAGCCCCACCCACCCCGCCATCTCTCCTCTGAACCCAGCGGTCACACCTAGGGCCTGCCCAGTGCTTCGCATACCCCAGGACTTTAAGATCTCATCGGGGATACGCGTAGT
>LR749511.1:362864-439698 GCA_902729485.2 Mus minutoides | reverse complement strand
AAAAAAAAAAAAAAAAAAAAAAAAAAAAAAAAAAAAAAAAAAAAAAAAGATCTCAGCCCTACCCTTCTTGCGCATCTGCTCTTTGAGACCTCCTGATGCGCGTTTCTGCCTCTGTCTAGCATCCCTGGAAGACCTCATTTTTCTCTTGATGCTCTCTTCCCCGCAGCTTAGACCTTCTGACCCACTTCTCACCATGGCTACAAATCTCATATAGGACCATTATTCACCCTTCTGCGCTATCTTCCGTGCATCGCTGTGTTCAGATTCAGAAGGGACATGACATACCAGGCTCAGATCTGCATTCCTCTCAGCCCCGTTTGTTTTCTTATGCTCCCCTGAGGGACCTGAAACTCAACTCAATTTTTTTTTTTTTACCAGCAATCTTTCTAGCAGGGCTTGCTTCTGTCTACTGTCACCACGGTTGGCAGCAATGATTTAATAAAGAATTCGAAGAACTGATAAAACCGCTAAAGCGTACTTTTATATTTACAGTGTAAGTTCTAATGAAATTTTCTGTGGCTTGACTTGCCTTTGTTTCCCTTCCCAGGGAAGCCAAGGAGAGCGTGGTGCAGAGGGTGAGGTGGGACAGAAAGGCGAACAGGTAAGGCTAACTTCTGTCATGAAGAAAGTCACCCTGTAAGAAGGGTCCCACTCAGTGTCCACTCACTGCTTCCGACGCCACCCTTGCCTCTTCCGTGTCTGCAGAGGAATGTGTGAGTCTTGCTTTCCTGCTTTTCCATCTTGACCTCTCTGCTCACTCTCATCCTGTTCCATCTCCCAGTTGTCTGAGGAGCCTGCATCTTTCCATTTTCTTCCCTGTCTCTTCCTGATTGCTTCTCCCTTATGAAAGCTTTTATCATTCTCTAGGTAACATCCCATTATCCCTCCCACCACTTCTTGAGCTCTTCTTTATACTTTCATGCTAGTGTTTGAAGTGTTTTATATCACTCCTTGAACCAATCAGTGCCCCCTCAGGCTAGCTGGATCCCTCTCCTAACACATAGGAGGATGGCGCCAATACCAAAACTCCTTTCTTTTTGTGGATCCGGAGTACTGCTTCCTTACCATCCTCCAGCTGGGAGCTCTGGCCAATTCTGCACAGCCTTAGTGCTTGCACAGTCGCTATTGTAGATTGTCTCCCCTTCTGTCATTACTCCTCCCTTCCCTTTCTTGCCCTTTACTAACCCTCCCCTTCTGCTTTCACATTGGTCTGTGTCTAGCCCCAGTGCTCACAGTAACAAATTCCCTGTCAGGCACTGCCCCAGAATCTGAGATACAAAATGAGCAAGGGTGGATCCTGACCTCAGGGCTTATTGATACAAGTGCAGGGTTGGCCGCTGAGCCAGTGATCCTTATGCAGCCAGCTGCATGAGAGCTGTGCTCAAGGTTTGCTCCCCTGCCTTTGGAGAAAAAGGCATCTGGGTTACCATGCCATGGGTTGCATGTGAGCAGCAAACACTTTATGCCTTGCATGGAGTATTGTTTGTTCTTTCTAGTGGTAGGTTTTGAAGGGTAGGAGAGAGAAAGACTTTCTTTGGCATTGTTCTGTATTATAACTTTGTTGTACTAGACTAAATGTTAGATGCTAAATTTTATATTACAAAGAGTGAGTAGCTCATTCTGTAACCCATAGGAAACTTCACATGGGGAAATAGAATATTTCTGTAATATTTTCATAATATTGATGTCAAAATTAAATTATTCCTAGCTTATTCTGTTAAGGAGGCACAGATAAGGTATGAGTTTGATTCTTACTTTCTTTTCTTTATTTTCTTCTTTAGTGGGATGCTATAGGCACTTCTGCAAGGTTGGCAGTATAAAAAGATCATTTTCATGTTCCGTTTAGATATAAAAGCTTTAAGATATCATCTTTCTTGTTGTTATCTGCATCCTTGGCCACTTCCATGTAAAGAAAAAAAATCAACAAGTTCACCAGTGGTGACCTGCACTTGTAAGCCCAGCACTATCACGGCGCAGATGGGATCCTTGGAATTTTCTGGCTAGTCTGTGTGGTCTACTTGATAAATCCCAGGACAATGAGAATCTCATATCAAAAAATGAAGGGGGATGTCACCGAAGGAGTATTACTGGGGATTGATCATTGGTCTGTGCATGCATGCTCATATATGTACATGAGTACATGAGCACACACTCACACATACACACACACACACACACACACACACACACACACACACACGGGAGGGGGGAGGGAAAGAGACAGAGACAGAGAAAGAGACAGAGACAGAGACAGAGACAGAGATAGAGAATATGGAATGAGTTAGTTCTTTATATGTTTGGCCTTGATAGCCATAGAATAAACCATGACTGAAAATGTTTTTTAGGAGTTTTCCTTATGTGATAACTCTTTCTTTAGTATTTCATTGCAGTAAGTATTGCAGGTATTGCAGAGATAGTTTAAAGTATGTGAACAGGTGTGAATGAGATATAGATTATTCTGTACAAGGGCCTTGAAGTGCCCTTGAATTCTGATGTTCTTGGGAAGATATCCTGAAACCAAACCTTGCAGAAGTGATCACTCTGTGTAAATATACATGCCCATTTAATTTTCTTTTAGTTCTTCTTTAGTGAGACACTATATGTATATCTGCAAGAATGAAAGTATAATAAAAATATTTTTCCTTTTTCATTTAGATGTAAGAGCTTTAATATACCGCACCTCTCGTTTTAATCTGCATCTTAAGCCACGACCATGTGCCCTTCCCTCACATCAGTGATTTGAAGCAAATACTCTTTCAAGACATATTCATTTTTATAAATATCATAAGGCACTTTATTTACAGTCACTAAAGTTACATGAATAAAAGACCTTCTACGGCCAGAGTTTTCAGCCATATTTGTCACTGGGCTTAAGAGGGAGACTTTGGGTTGGTTAAGATTGTTTCAAGCAGAAAACATTCTTTTTTTAATGAGTCACTTTTAAAGAATTATCTCCTGTGTCTTCCTAGGGTCACCCTGGAGTTCCAGGCTTCATGGGCCCACCAGGAAATCCTGGGCCACAAGTAAGTAGACTAATGACCTTCATTTCTTGGTTTTGGCTTTCAAGGAATGTGTCCTTGCTCCATGGAAATTGCATCACACTGGACCTATCTTTCTTGAAGGGATAGATTTATCCTTAAAGCACTCAGGGACGAGAAGGACATGAATGGGATGAATCTCAAGGGATTTGGGTGGTTGTTATTGTGCCTGAGGGTCCCTGGCACAAATTGAAGCCAGTGTTTCAAGGTTAGGATGTCCCATTAAGAACTCCTTTATATTGAACTTGCAGATGCCCATCCAAGCCCAGATTCTCACCAATGTTCTGCAAGCAATAACTAATAATTACAAATTATTGTTCAGTATTAATCTATTATTCTTTTTAACCACTAATTATTATTCTCTGGCATTTTTGATAACTAAAATACCCAATTTATTGTGCCACTTAAGAAAATACTTTTTGTTTTTTTTGTTTTGCTCTTGTTTTTGTTTTTTGCTCTTGTAGTAGCTGTGGCCAAGGCCTGGGCACAGAGGCTCAACACCATTCTGTACACACAGATTAGTCATGTTGTTTCTCTGCGTGGGGCCAAGTACTGCTGCAGTTCCTAGATTCATTGAAGGTAGCCATGACAACAAGCAGTGGCAATTACTGTCCCTGCTGAGCCCAGGACCTCAGAGATTTCCATGGATTCTCTGTGAAACTCTTTCTCTCAGACCATGCAAACAAGGCCACTCCAAATGACTCAAAGCCCACAGAAAAAGAACCTGTACCAAACAGAAAACAGGATTTTAAGATAAATTGTGAAAAAGAGAGTCAGTTTGGATTATGAGATTAAAGTTAGGAAATTAAGCTTTCTTTGTTCTTTTATGCCTTTTAAAGATTTGCAAGAGCAGAAGGTACTTTTAAGCATGGGACCTTCTCTTCAGCAGTGCTTTGCCTTTTTAAGTCACAACTCATTGACTTCTAGTTGTATTAAGGGATTGAAATAAATCAAATGTTAAAAACTGTATTTCTTTAATGAAGTCATGTAAGAACTTGAAAAAGCGGTTGGCTCTTCACAGTGGACCTCTACACTAAGTTCATTAGTTATTTCAAAGAATGAAAAGTTCACTTTAAATCTTTGATATCAACAATATCCCCACTTCTGATTTTAACAGCTTTTGTAATCCCTCAGCTTCAATTTCTACTAATCTTGTTCAGCTATGCACTTTTGTGGAGGAAATGATAAGGGATGTATTAATTTGTTGCCATTGAACTACTGCCTAGAATTTTTTTAAATCCTTAAAGATTTACAATTTTACTTATTAAATTATGTTGCATTATATTTGCATATTGTCCTACTAAGCTTTCTATTGCTGTGATAAAACACCATGACGAGAAGCAGCAAGGAGAATAAAGGATTGTTTGGTTCACATTCCATCACTGAGGGAAGTCAGAGCAGAAGCTCAAGGCAGGGACATGGAAGCAAGAACTGAAGGAAAGACCATGAAAGGATTCTCATTTCTGACTTACTGTCTATAGCCTGCTCATGCAGCTTTATTATAGCACCTAGGACCACTTCTTTTGGGACAACACTGTCCTAAGTGGGCTGGGCCCTCTCATAATGATCATTAGTAAAGAAAATATCACACAGGCATGCATATAGTCCAATGTGGTAGAGTTTTAAGAAAACTTCAGCTTGTGTCAAACTGAACAAATAAATAAAATAATCAGCATAGCTATTTTGTTGTTATATCTAAAAACTAGGCAAAGAAAATCCTGACAAAGGTGGGACTCCAGTATATACTTGGGACAGGTGCCCAGACTCATCAAAGAGGAATATATGAGAGACAGATGGCTTTATTAAAGATCAGTTCATTGGTGAATAATGTCTTGTCATGATAGTCTTAACTTCCAAATGCACTCCTTCAGCTGAGGATCAGACCTTCTTCCCCACTTCATCCTGATGGTTGCAAAACTAGAACATGGCTCTAGTACCTTCTTGCCAGAAGTTGCAATAATTTAGGTCTCCTTAAGACCGTAACAACCACAAGGCACAGGTCCTGGCTTTGGAGTCTTATGATGAATGGTGAGTCTGAGACATAGAGGTAATTGCACTCAGCAACCACTGTGTCTGTTTCCAGTTGAGGGATGCTTTCAGCTTAAATAGATGCTTACTGAGCTTCTGTTTAATGCCACGCTTAGTGTTGCTATGCTAGAGCTCAGGTGATGAGTCAGCCCTTAGATTCAGTGGCTCGTCCCACAGAAGCAACTCAAGAAGAGAGAAGTAAGCAGGATGGACAATTTATGCATATATGCTTATTGTTTGTAAGCTACTGTTCAAGTATTCCATGATCTAGACTCCAAGCCCACACAGCTCTTTCATTATTTATTTTCTCCTCTCAATCAGTGTCCCTCCACCAGATAAAACCTTTACCACTTTCCTCCTGTGCTTTTGATTCCAACTCCACAAAGTCTAGGGTGTGGAGGAAGAAACTTTTGCCAAATTTGTATAGAAAAAATCAGATTTGAGATAGAAGCTACATATTATTTTGGTAGTTTTGGGTTGCATGTGTAATTTCACCAAGAACCTCAGGCTATTTGTTTAAATATTACTGATGTCTCTATAGTTCATGAATATTGCCTTGCTTCTCATCTAGATATAGAGATGTAGGCAAATCAAACAGCATCCCATCCTAAGAACTTGCAATCCCGAGGAAACCTGCTATATTTACGACATCAAGTTTCTCTGAGATGCAAGGCTGTGGTTACTTCTCTGTACCTATAGCATGGTTAGCACCTACAAAAAGAAAATCACTCAACCAATACATTTAAATCAATCAAAGGTCACCACATAATTATCAATAAAGTTCTGTGAGAATTTGATTGTTCACACTTCCATGATTAGTCAATAACTACTGTGGCTGTTCCTTGGATGAATGATAGACATATGATATTAGATCATAACATATCATATTAGATATGTTTGTCATCTGTGCATTGTCCTTGGGGTGTTTTTGGTGATGGCTAGTTCTTTATGTGTATTGCCTTTTTTCAACCCATTGAACAACCCACATGTCATTGTTGCTCCTTTTTGTCTTTAGTTTACAAAGGAGCTGGGATGTAGAAGGGCATAGTAACCTGCCCTGGATTTCAGAGTAGAGAGGCAGGATACACACACAGAATTCTGATTCTGAGGTTCTGGCTGAGTCAATCCCTCTGTCCTGTACTAAGTACTTTTTCTGAGTCTTCCCAAACATTCCTCATCTTCTTAGGGTGTAGGCAATTTCCATACTTTCATAGAGAAAGAAACTAAGCTTGTAGATCACATGCAGCAAGAGGCAAATAAATAAATTCACATAAAGAACTGCTCCCCATGCGGAGACCCATAGCCAAACATTAGGTGGAGCTCAGGGAGTCCTGCAGAGGAAGAAGAGGAAGAATTAGAAGAACTAGAGAGGTCAGGAGTACCACAAAACATGCCCCACAGAATCAACTGACCAGGACTCATGGGGGCTTGCAAAGATCAGGGAGCCGGTAAGGGTCTGGTTTAGGTCTTCTACATATATGTTATGGTTGTATAGCACAGTTGCCTTTTGGAATTCCTAACAGTGGGAGTGGGGAAGTTTCTGACTCTTTTGCCTCCTTGTGGAACCCTGTTCCTCCTATTGGATTCCTTTATCCAGCCTTGATGTGATAATATATTCCTGGTCTTACTATAGCTTGCTATGCTGTGCTTGGTTGGTGTACTTTGAAAACCTGTTATTTTCTGAGGGGAGGCAGACAGGGAGGTAGATCTGGGGGAAGAAGGAGGTAGATGGGGGAGAGACTTATGGGAGGGAATGGACAGGAGGGAGAGGAAACTGCAGACAGCATGTTACATATGAAAGAACATTTTTTTTTTTTAAGAATACTGCTCCCTTCATCCCCTAGCTGGCTCTGCCTCTACTCCCATCTGATTATTCAAAAATTTGGCCGAATATCCAGTATATTCCAGGAGCTTCTTAAGAAGAAGAGAAGAAGTCATGGAGTTTGTGATATAAGAATGATTGGGAAAAGAGGAATGTAGACAATAAACAAATTTACAGTCAACAAATCCTAGGATATCTGACATTAGCATATGCTATGGCAAAGGAGGGGGGCGGCTGTTGCTATAGTTTGTGAGGGGCCACTGCTTAAACTTCTCAGTCTTGTAGGTAGCAAATATCTGTCTGAGAATCTAATGCCTAAATTGAGCCTGTGGGCATGGGGACAAAGATGTAGGCAGAAGGAAACCCCCAAAAGCAGTGTTATAGATGAATGCCTGGAGCTTACCTTATACTGCTTCCTTATTTCTTTGTACCTTTTTCTTCCATCTTTTTGCCTACATCTCTCTTCGTCCATAGGTTGACACTAGTGATCCGATCCCTCCCTATTCTCCAAGAATATAGACCCAGGTGTTCACTTATTGGTTTGTGTCCCAGTTTGTTCTCTTATAGCATCAGCTGGGAAGTCTCTTACAAGTGTGAAGCTTTTCTGTTGTCTTAGGGGTGACTGGCTGGTCAGCGCTTTATAGCTGCCTCTCTAGCTTCAATCTAATTGCACTTGAAACTGGTCTTCTGCCTTGTGTTTCTTTGCAGGGAGCAGATGGAAATGCAGGTGCGGCAGGGCCACCAGGACCTCAAGGGCCTCAGGTAAGTGTTGTGCAAGACAGAATCATCCTTAAGCTGACCTTAATGTTTATCGACTTTGTTTCCTTCCTCTCCAGTTGTGAGTCCCCACATTCCTCAGGTTCTGTTCAGGGCATGCTTTTTTGAAGGGAAAAAAATCCAAGGCATGCCTTTTGCTAGATGTCTTATTACTTCACCATGGAAATGGAGATTCTGATAGAGCCATCTAGTGACCTGTGATTCCCCAGTGCAAACAAACTCTAAATATACATTCTATCTCTCTTTGTCCGAGTAGTTTCTTTTCTTAGCAGCCAAGGGTGAGTGGGAGAAGTCCAGACTATGCTGTGATATGTTCAAGTGTTTATCAGGCAGGAGACAGCCCTGTTATCACAACTGTTCCAAAAGAAGGTAAAACATCAGAAAGGAAGGTCATTGGTCAAAGTCCCCGAATGTTGTGGTTGACAGTCCAAGGTTTTATCTTAAAACTCAGGATTCTTTTCTTTGCAGAAAGCTTCTAGAACCACACCTGGCTTAGGTGCCATAAAGGAAAAGCTGAACTACAGGTGGGAAGGCATAGTGCTGGTTGAATTCATGTATGACATTTAAAGATACATCCAATGTGTCAATACCCTTCATCCCTTCTGGTTTCTCTCCAGTCATTTCAGTCTTGTAAGTGAGAGAAGTTTTGAATCATTTCAGCTCTTCTGTAAATAAGGAAAGTAAGAGTGGAAAAGCAGTTGACATTTTAATGGAAGAGTCAGAGTCGACGGCTGATTACAGGAAGCTCAACAGCGTAGTCACAGAGAATGAGGGCGCATCCTTACTCTTGTAATTCTGGCAAACTCATGTACAGAAGGGCCCTTAGGGTACAGTTAGCAATACCACATCCTTCTAGGCCAGCATGGAAAAGTGGTGCCCAGTAGACAAAGGCAAACAGGAAATTAATGTTCTGCTCGGGACTTAAGTCAATTTGAAGACTATTAGTTTGCTGTTCTTTCTCCTGTTTCACACCAACTCACCATGGAGCACTGAGATTGAATAACTGACGGCCCCAAGGCCCTTTGTAGGATCATCCTGCGGTCAATCTGTTTGAAACAACCCATGCATAAATCCCAGGATAGAAAACACCGCAGGCAGCTTCTTATTGATTCTAAGACTATAAAAGATTTTCCCAATAAAACTAATGGACTGTTTGCCTGTGGAGACTAAGATACTGAGCCCAGTTGTAAAATCATTACATTGCTACAAATTAAACTCTATTAAATAAGACTTTGATTCTATCATGGGACCCCCTTAGTAAGTTATGGGAGCAGCTGGAGCTGCCCATAGTCCTGATAGATTATCTTAAATATTAAGCTGGGATAGGGTCAAAGTTCTCTTACATGAAACAATTTGGCTGGGTAATATGGACGCACACAGTTCATACAATCCTAATTATTCTCACTGTTTTAAATTAAGACATTTTAAGTGCATGCCATTGTTTTGACATTATTTGAAGGACAGCAGTATGATGCTGAGCCCCCAAATATCACCTCTTATAATTACTCTTACAAAACACGATGTCTAAATAGCCTTTCTTTGCTACTAAATGTTTTGAGGATGCAACAACTCTTCTGAAGCAGTATGAGTGGAGAATTTTAGATTGGTGGATCTCTGTTGATCTTTTATAGATGTCTTATAGCTATCTATTTATACAGCAAGAAACTTGTAGTTTCAGAGCCAGGACTTAATTTTGAAAAGTCATTATTTTCTGCATTCTGCCTGATTTCAATTAGTTGCTTAATAAATATTTAAGTGTGTTCATTTCTGCAGTAAGTGATTTGTACAAGCAAACTTAAGGGGAAAAGTCATGTGTCACCTTTTGAGAATTCAGCTCTGGTGGTGCTAAGGATTGATCAGGGAGGTTCTGTGATGCAGACTGGGTCAGGGTATTCTGGTAGATTGGTGGGGCTGGCTCTGTGTTGGAATATGAAGCTGGAGGCTAGTTAGAAAGTTTCTGTCTACTGTGTTTTCTCTGACATATGAACTGCTTTGAAAATATTAGACAAGTGTTTATGATGTCCAGGGAGTCAATAGGCAGAGTCTTCTCCTGAACTTGCCTCCCTCACCTGAGAATCCAGTGAATGATGTAGTCCAAGTCTTAGTAAATGTTAATCTATAAAGAAACAAACAGGAAACAGCTCACACATTGTGAGACACAGTTCTCTGTTGTACCTACTCAGCTGAGCTCCTGTAAGGCAACATGTGCCATAGACAATACATATGCTAATAGAACATGAATTTCTGCTAATAAAACTTGATTTGCAAGAACAAGCAGAGGATGAGAAATTGTTGACCCTGTTCTGGAATTACTATTTTTCCATTTTAAGGTTTTTGGAACAATGAGTATCCAGGAAGTTATTCAGAATGCCTCATTATCAGAATCTAAATTTCCCCATGTTAGCTGAACAAATGTTCTGTACTAATGTATGTATTCACACTATTTGCACATATCATGGTAGATGCTGCCATGGGCAGAAGATGGATGCCGAGTTTCTCTGGTTTGTTCATTTTTGCGTTGGTCTGAGAGGCAGTATGTTCAGATAGACCTAAATGTCTTGCAACATAATTCTGTAAATGCTGCAGTGCACCACACACTAAAATCAGCTCAAAAGCATATCACATTCTATGTTTTTGAGAGTTACAAGAAGCTTTTTAGATGCATATGAAAAGTGTGAATACCTTGCTGAATTTTTTAACAATGATAAAAAAAAAGTAAAGCATGATCCCTTCTGCACCGACTCAAGAGTCTGTAAAACAATCCCTGTAAGCATGTGGTGCTGCTATCTTATTCATAGTTTAGAATTGGCTAAAACCCAGCCATTTGGTTTATATGCAGTACAAATATAGCTTAATACGAGACATGTGTTTTGGTCCCCTGATGGGACCGTTTTTGTAAGATCTGTATAAATGTGGAATAAACACTTTTGTTTGTTTTCACCCACATTTTGAAGACAAAATAGTAACCCTTTAAAATATCACTTTATGTGATTAGAATATTAAGCCTGGCAGCAGAATCTTGTCCTGCAAAGTCACTGGGAGGGAGTTAGAAAGTCATCAAGAGTCCCCTCATCCTCATGGCAGGAACATGGGGCGATAGGAAGCTGAGCAGTGTCATCAGAATAGTGGCAGCTCTATGCCCATCATGAACAAGATGGGAAACAAAGTGCTAATTGATGCAATTTGGCAAAACAGACTTTGAAAATAGCACACATTTTTTTTTTTCATGGAGGGGATAATGACTGGTGGCTATTTCTGGATAAAGGTTTGGGAATCTCTGGGGAAAACACACAATGAACACAATGAAACCATGGATCACACAGGCCTCTGGGTCAGCCTTTCACTTGAGCTGGTTTCTGTAAGTGCGTCACCCCACAGTCCTAGGCCAGGCTATGGGAGGAGACAGATGTTGGGATGGATCTGGAGTCGTGGCTTTTGAACTCCAGTGCCCCAAATCTACAGCCATCTGAAGTTGGATTCCTTGAGTCTCTATAATGTAGACTATGTCTTCCTACACCAGCTCTTAAGCGAGCTTCTCCCATCTCACAGGACAAGTCCCTGTGAGAATTATTTCCAGAACAAGCTGGAAATAAATGTTAATCATGTTCCTTTCCAGTTGACTAAAGATTTTGTGATTTTTTTTTTTAATGTCTTGGCTCTTTCAGGGCAAAGAAGGCCCTCCTGGTCCCCAAGGCCCACCTGGCATCCCAGGAATCCCGGTAAGTACCACTTTAAAGAATCTGGTTTCTCATCAGAGAAATAAGTAAGCAAAACTGTATTTCAGCCATGTGTGGCATCACACATCTATAATCCTAACACTAGGGAGGTGAAGCAGTATTTGAAGCTAGCCTGTGGTAAGGGAGATGCTGTCTTAAAATTTTCTCCCCTTTCTTCCAACAGAAATGCTCTTGCATTGTAAGAGCAAGGTCTGGCCTCTAGTCGAACTTATGGTACTTTGGAAATTTAGAAAAAAAAAATTTTTAACCTGATTATTCTGGACATCTAAACTTGAGTAGAACACATCTTAATCCCCTTTCATGCTAAAAATTGATGGTTTCTTATTGATTTGTATAGTTATTTTCTCTCTCATATAGTTATACAAATATACACATTCCTATATGAACCCCTACATATACAGACATATAAATGTTTTTTTTTATTTATTTACATTACTGCTGTTACATATTTATAAAATTTGCATATAATATGTAAGGGACACCACATTACCTGAGATATTTCTCTGTTGCCTCATAAAACGTGCAGTGGCAGTTCCACATGAAGAGTGGTTCTCAGATTCCTTCAGAATGACCCCCTAGAGTAGAGTTTAATTGTTATAGTGTAATTATAGCCAAGGTTTTTGAAACATTCTGCAAAATGACCTCACACAAATGGTTGTTCTCAGCTCTGCAATTTAATATACACCCTAGTAGGGCTTGGATCTCTGCTTATACTAATTGTCTGTCTAGGAAGTCTTTCTCCCATGAGAATGAGCTCTTTTGTTTGACTACTGCAAAGTATTCCACTCTTGTTTCTTAAAATGTGTTCCTTCATTCCAGTTTTCTGAATTTCTTTTGGATTCTAGAACACATTGTCATCTCTCCTGCCACAAATGATTCCCTCTGAGCTGCAGGGATTTTGTGTGTACACTTTGTCTTCCCAGAACAGCCTCTGGTTACCCTCTTCAAGGAGTGATGCTTTTCAAGTCTTGGGTACTGGAACTGGATCCTAGGGTTTCATATATACTAGGCAAATTACCACTGAGTCACATACCGATACCCTGATTCAATTTGCCTTCTGGTTTCCTCCTCCTTGGATTTATTATGTATATATGTAATCATATATGTGCACACACATATATGTATCTGTTGTTATATTTACTGATTCTGATCAGACCTTGTATATTGAACCTGCTAGGCATTTACAGCCCATGGTTGATTGGTCTTAACGCCAATCTCAGCCCAAGTATTTATTCCTGCTTCCTTCTCAGCCATGGTCAGTTCCCAGTCTCTTTCTTTGTTTCTGAATCTTCACTCTGGCTCTGGTCTTACTCCTTGGATTGCCATTCAGTACCTATAGTTAGGAAATTCCTATATACTAGATTGGGGAATGTAATAGAGACAAATAGTTGGGAATTGCATTATATGTTTCAGTTTCTATGATCCTCATCTGCTTATGTTCAGCCTTGAGGCCCTACAGAACAATGAGTAATAAGAGAACTGTGCTAGTGAGGGGATAGCTCTTTGAGGTCCCTTCCTGCTCAACTGTCTACCAGGCATGGCCACAGATGGAGGAGGCCTCTCCTAGGCAATTGCCCTGATAACCATGTGTAACCTGTTGATAGTCACAGATCTGAAGTAGCCATTTGGAGCTTATACGCACTACAGTATTGGAGGCATATGTGTCATGTAGCTCATGCATGAATAGTAACTTGTAAAGGCAACTAAAGAAAATCTCCAGTTTGGGTTTTGCACCCACCCATTATAATGAATATAGGACAAAACTAGAGGCCAGAAGCCATAGAAATAATCGTGCTGTCCAATGCTCTTCCTCACTCCTCTCTTGTCTGATCTTTAACACTGAGGTCAAAGATTTTACTCCCCGTGTTATCTCTACTTACCCTCTTCCCTTTCAATGTAACCATAATCTTATTACTACATTTCTAGTGCCAGTTGCCACTATTGTACCAAGACTGGGCTTGCATTGGCTTTTTTCTGTGTAGAGCTTTGGGCCCTCTTCCCTATGGCCTTTGTATAAAGGACACAATAAGGTTATGGGTTCTATCCTAGCCCACATTACCCAGCCTTCCTTCCTTTCCAGCTTATTCTTATCTATTTCTCTTAACTCCCTCCCCAGCAGCACAGTCACTTCCGCTACTTTTTCTTCCTCTATCAAAGAAGACACCTCGTTTATATCAGATACTTCCTTTACCTTCTACCTTGACAGTGAGTATCACTGAATCCAATGAGCATGGAGTTCATCATAGTTTTCTGTGCACAATGAACCTTCCACACATGAATGTATCCCACTCATTAATAAGCCACACCATCACATATCATGTACTTCTGACACATGCCCATGACCTACCAGCAAGGTTAGGTATGAACTGAAACTAGACTTAAGACCAGTGGCTGGGACATGACCTAACTCTGAATACTGGCTGTTCTAGAGAACATGAATTCAATTGCCAACACATTGAGAAGCTCACAACCACCTGTCATTCTAGGGCATTCAATGCCTTCCTCTGACTTACGTGAGTATTCATATAGATGTGGCAAAAAGACACACACACACACACACACACACACACACACACACACACACTCACACTCACACACACACATTAGTCAAAATAAAATTAAAATGAAACCCAAACTTAATACCAGGTTTTGAAAGCCTTATCATGGAACTGAGGGTATAGCCATGAACATCTCTTGCTTCTCTATCCCTCTTCATCCAACTTCCTTAATGGTGTCATTCAATCTGGGCTAAATGGGGGACAATAGCAAGCTCCTGTACCACATATTCAAAGTCTCAGTTTTACAATAGCCTGAGAAGACAAATCAAAGAGGAAGAATCATTGGTGTAGACCAGGATGTACTAAGTTATACGCTGGACTGTAGGGACTCTCAGGGATGGACAACCCAAGCTGGAGTAAAGAGACTCTTGGAGCTTCCTGAGAGAGGTAACAGGATCAGTCAAAGTCAAGTTATGTCTACAGAGAGAGTTGACAGGGCTAAGGAGGAAGGTGTGGCAAGCTGAAGCAGATGCCGACAGATGTGACTGTATACATGTATTACTGATGGGCAGAATTTAACTCCTTCCACGCTTCTTACCTGCTACGAGGGGTGCAAGAGGCAGAAAGCTCACTAACATCTGAGGACCAACACTAGAAAGTGAGACAACGAATCTCTCTATTTACTGAGGGCCATCTCCTTGCTCGCTGCATCTGTGATGCTTCCTCAAATCTTTACCCTGCAGTACAGACACAAGCGTATCCACATTTACTCAAAGGGAAGAAGCCATGGCTCAAAAAGTTAGAAACTGCCCATCCAGGAATCTTCAAAAAACCAGCTTTCTGGTCTTGGGAAATCTATTTTATATCTTATATTACACAGGAGGCCACACCTAGCCCCTTCCACCCGAACACTATAACGACATTGCATCAGAGACAAAAGGTCAACCAGAAGCTCCCAGACATTGCCTTCTTTGATCTGAGTTTGCTGGTGTCCTTCTTTTTTATAGCCTCTATCAAACTGTCTGTACAGCTCTCTGGACTCTACTTCCCATGGCCTCTGTGTATAGGGAGAAACAGCTGTGGAGCTGAACTTTTTAGTCTTTAGATAATTAATTCAAATTTAAGTACATCATTCCCCCTTCCCTTCTCTCTCTCCTACGGTTCTTCATACCCTCCTACCACTAACTTTCAAATTCATATCCTCTTTTTTCCCTAATTTTTGCTTCATATATATATGCATATATACATATATATGTATATCTATCTATCTATCTATCTATCTATCTATCTATCTATCTATATATATATATATTTCCTCACATATACACATACAAATATATAAGCACATAAATACATAAACCCAATGCACTGAGTATATTTGGTGTTGCTTGGCTTGTGTGTATATGACTTCAAAGCTGACCGTTTGATATTGATAGTCAGGGCCACCATCCCTGGGGAAGACTTCTCTCTCTCTCTTCCAGCATTCCTTCGTTTCCTATAGTTGTCTAGCAGGGATTCCCTGCGATTTCTTCCTTCCACATTAGTATGTCTATTGGTGCCATTGGCTCTTGTTTAGGCCACTGTACTGTTGCAGTATCATGGGTGAAGCTTCCTTGTCATTTCCAGGAGGTATAATTTTACAGAAGATTTCCCGAATCTCTGGCTGGCACAGTCTTCCTGCTCTTTCCCTGAGCTTTTTAACCGCAGAGGAGATGGATCCATGAGTTTTCATTTATTTGAAGTTCACATAGTAATGCTGGGAGCAGCATTCATAAGACATTACAAGTACCAATGAAGCAAGCAGTGGGACAGTAGGCCAGAGAGGTGGAAGCATTCTGATCATCACTTGCAGCAGCGTCCTCCATGCCCAGGCACTACAGGCTAAGGGCAGAAAGTGCACACTTTCTATAGCAGCTGTCTGTAAGTATGCCAGTGCTGTGCTGAGCATTGCAAATGTTACTTCTGACTCTGCAGGACACATTTATTCTTTCTTTTTAGGTTAAGAGGCACCAAGAGGCCAAGGTTCTATGCCTCAGAGGTGCAAGTAGAATTTAAATCCTACTTGACTGAGTTCTTTTTTTTTTTTTTTTCCCCTCAGCTTTGCTACTTTCTTTTGGATTCAGGTGGCCTAGCATTGGACTCTCCTCTGACATCTTTGGCATCTTCTGAGGCCCTATGTACCTGTCTATAAAATAAACATCAAGGTTATAGTATCCTCATCTAGAGCTGAGATCAGCTAGGGTGGAAGGACTAGAGGGAAAATTACAGTTTTTGTGAAGAGAAGTATAAGCCACTGGACTTTCTAGAACCAAGCCACCCCTAACCCTCTTTCCCCTCATCCCACAATGCCCTAGGGGCACTGATAAGTGTTTTGCTGTATGATTTCTTCTTTCTTATTACACACAACCTGTCAACTTACTCATCAAGAAGGCCCACAGGGAGTACCATAGTGGCAGCTGTTGTAAATAACTAACAGAAATCAAGATACAATTGCAAAATGGCCTGCATTTTAGGATGTCAATTCCTGGCTCAGGAACCCACTTCCAAACTCTAGGGGTTGGAAGAGAATGGTCTGCATTTCCAGATGTCAAGTTCTGACTCAGAAATCGACATTCAGACTCTAGGGGTTGGGGAGATACAGGGTGCTGCTAACTGAGCATGAGGCTGCTGCTACACAGAGAGATGTACATGCCTTCGTGTCTGTCCCTCTCTCTCGTAAATCTTCCCTGACCTAATAAGCAATTTGAGTTTATCTTTCAGGGAGAAGAAGGCAAGCAGGGCAGAGATGGAAAGCCAGGTCCCCCTGGAGAACCGGTAAGGGACTCTACACCTGCCCTCAAGCCAAAACCAGCCCTTCTCAGCTCTTCTGAGATCTCAAAGGGCTCCTCTGGTCTGGACACACAGTCATGTCCTGTGCACCAGGTCCCTTCCTTCTCATAGTTCTGCATGGAAAACAGCCCTACTTTGCAGCTGGCAAAACTGTATCTTAAGATAAGCTGACCAGCCAAACTCACATCATGGTCTGGTGACAGCCCAGGAATTTCACATTCAGGCCTCCCAACCTATGCTTCCCAAACTTGGTAGCTTCAGCCCTATGGATATGGAGGGAATTTAGGGGCAAGTGGGAGACATTGGCTCCTGGTCATGGAAGCTGTCTCCCACCTTTATGTTTAACATCTGGCCTTCAGGTGTTTATTGCTGCTTTTAGTTTTCTTTAATGGTATTCTTTAGGAACCCAAGTGAATTGGGAAGACAGAGAGCTCCTGAGTTGTCTTGGTGGGCTCCTACCTGGATGATTTATCTATGACCTCAAAGTCCTTCCTAGGGCTGGGAGATGTCTTTTTGCCTGGATTCAGGGTTTGATGATGATGATGATGATGTTGCCGAAACCACAGTTTCTGGCATTACCTTTGTCTTCACAAATCTAGAGCTATTATGTGTGGCTCAGTGGAGTGCTTTCCTATCATGAAGGTCCCCCAGTCCAAACAGAAACAATGCAACACAAAACAAAACAATACCCAAGCAAATCACATGCTTGGTAAGGAAGATAAAGGGCTGCAGGGATAGGGAGAGACCTGGGTTCTGCCCACACTTCCCTGGTTACATAACAGAAGTGAATCTACTTCTTCAACACTGGGCAGCTCTAAGAAGAGTGAAGGCCCCACCCATGGAAGAATGGCTTTGCATAAAGGGAATGGTCAGTATAAAGGGACTTTATCCTTCATAGTCTTGTAGTTGCTGTTTGTTTGAAAGGTTTACTTTTCTTTTTTTTTTTTTTTTTTTTTTTTTTTTTTTTTTTTTTAGTTTTTTTTTTTTTTTTTTTTTTTTTTTTTTTTTTTTTGTTTTTGTTTTTAAGGTTTACTTTTCTTATTACTTACTGTATTTGCTTGTTTAGTTGTGTTTGGGTGAGCAGTGCACAAGCAAAGATCAGAGGTCACCTTGCAGAAATTGTTTCTCTTATATCATGTGGGTTCCAGAGATCTAACTCAGGTTGTCTGGCTTGGCAGCGTCCACTTTTACCTGCTAATCTTCTCGCTGGTCCCTTTTCCTTCTTTTAAATTAATTTAGTTGTCAACTTGATTAATTATTAACTAGTGTGCATGCTCCTGCATTCGTTTATATATATTATGACTGAGCAGTGTGCCATGGGGTGAATCAGAAATCGGCATCATAGCCCCAGGAATTGAAGTTACAGGCAATTGTGAGCTACCTGATGTATGTACTGGTAACGACATTCTGAGCTTTCAGAAGAACAGCAAGAGCTCTTAACAGCTCAGCCATCTCTCCAGCCCGATCTTTTAATATTTTAAATCAATGTTTATATATTAAATATTGACAGAACTAAATTTAATATAAAAAATGAAATTATTTTATGCCCAGTACCAGCAATAACAATAGCCACAAAGTGCCTTTGGATGCTGGAGTTCCTCCTCATCAGCTGTGTGACCTTGAGTAAGTTGAATAGCCTCTCTGAGCTTCAGCCTCCTTCAGGGTAATATACTAACTTGCTAGAAGTCATGGATCAAATGAGGTGAAGAACGTACAGCACACCAGGTTTATCTAACTCTTAATTATTTTAGTGAGGTTCTCTTTGCGACTGCTCTACTTGCCTGGTGAGGTCAGAACTGTGGAGCCTTTTCAGCCACTAAGTGGGGTTATATAAAAGTTTTTTTTTTTTTTCTAGTGAGGTTCATGGTCCGTTTAATTTGCTTAGCTATAAACTATTATGACTCATTCCAAATCTCACACGGCTTGCCTAAAGCACCTTCTTCATCACTTTATACTGTTTGTCAGTTGCAACAGCCCAAGTTTACTGCTGAGGGGAAGAAAAAAAAAGGCCTTTCCAGGAGAACAATGTGGGATGATCTGTGTTGCTGCCCAAGGAGCCAGATGGCAGACAGAGAGGGTAGAAGGGTTGGGAGGGGTGCACAGGGATAGAGATGTTTTGGGGTATACCTGGGGCCAGGAACAGCCAGACCATCGTTGCATTTTCTAATTAAACCCCAGTAAAACCTGGGGTTACAGATGTTCTTGTCCTAAGATGAGGAAACTTGGGATACACAGAGGCTGATAGCTAGACCAAGGTATTCCAGTGGCGAGTAAAATCTCTGGGAATCGAATCTCTGAGGCTGACGCAGAGCTGGGCGCTCAGAGCTCAGAGCCATGATCCACTTTTGGGCTGAATGACCATTGTTGCTACAGCACAGGGTCTCTAGTCTTTGCTCCATCAGTTTTATTGATTGCCTGCTCCAGGGACAGTCATTGTAATACAAGACCAGTCCTATTCTAGGCAAGCAAGGATCATACAGGAGATAGCTGGATCTCATGGACCAGGTCATATGCAGTGACCCCACAAAAGTAGTGGGACTGTGGGACCCTGAGCTATGCCTCCCTGAGCCCTTCTTACAGCTTGCTGTGGAATTTCACTGCAGAGTCATCTGATATTTTATTCCACTGAGATGTGTTAGGAGGAAGTTGACAAAGATAGGTGGAGTCTGGGATACCCCGAGATCTTGACACAGAGACTCTGATGCCAGGAAGGAATCCTACCAACTGAAGCCTCTATAGATGAGGAGACAAATGGATCATGGGGAGAGAAGGTCATAAAAGGCAGACTGGTGAGCAGTGCCTCCAGAGACAACTGATCTTCAGCTTCTCTCCTGAGAAACTGTAAGGAACACACTGAGGATATGTGTATCTTCCAAAGCAGCAGGGGTGCCCCTATGCCCAAGGCTGGGGTATGAGGATAGAGAATGGGAACTGGTGGTACAAGGCTCTTCTCCACATTGACCCATTCTCCTAAAGGGCCATACACAGAAAAACAGACAGATGGACAGATAAGAGGTTGATGATTGTCCAATGGATGGATGAACAAGATAGACATTTTGAATTGCCCATTGTTTAATGTTTTAATAAGGTATAGTTGTTTATCCCTTGTTGTTTAGGAAGAAGTACAGTTTCAGTTATCATATCAATAACAAGCCTCACATTGTGTCCTCGAAAAGATGACCTAACCTCCCTGTGCCCTATGTGGTTTTCCTAAAGAACATCTTTCATCAGTTCCCAGCGAGGATTCATCATGATTCCAAACATCTTAGTTGTGTCTAATGCAGGGATAACTCTTAACTGATACTGGCTGTCTGTTTGCTAGTAACTGGGCTAGTACTGGTGATCACCTTGATTAGGGGGCAAGGTCGAGCCCTACAAGGGTGGCCCATCTGAAAGTTAAAACTGCAGGAACAGATACAGGGAGGAAATGGCAACCCAACACCTGGATAAGCCAGGGCAGAAAGCAGCAAGAAAACATAACTGCACAGCCAGCCTCTGATCCCTGGTTTTCGTCTGAAATTTCTAAGTCTTAGAATACCCCCTCCCTTCGCCCTTCTTTTCTAATGGGAATCCCATGAAAGTCCTCAAATGTTACTTTGTATAAAAAATGAGGTGCAGGGAGTTTAGGGAGGACCATGTTCTCAAGCTAAAGTGAGAAAAGATCCCGAATTGGCCCAGTTGCCCATCCCACAGTCCCCTTTCACCTCTTCCTCTATGTCCTCTCCCCTACTTTTGAGCCTTTTGTCTGGACCTCATCTACCTTACTTGATGTCTTGGTTCTGTCTGGCCAAATGCCAAACTGTGGGCAATAATTTTATGTAGCAAGTATGTCCTTTTATTCCTTTGTATCTGACTCCCTGGGGTGTGGAAAGGGCTGCATGAATCAGATCACAGGCCTCTGTGAGTGGTGTTACTGGGGGCCCCCCCTGAGCAGAGCCTCCGCCTGGGTGTCAGGAAGCTGAGGTATTCTTTAGCTTTGTCCTTAGAAGCCTGGTAAAATAAAATGGCTTTGATCTTCAATGTGTCCATTGGAAAAGTGTAATGGTTCATAGCCACCTTGAAGTGCTTTTATGAGTCAAGTCATTAATAACTAAGATGGTTTTATAGTTTCTCATCAGGCACGAGAGCACTCTGACAGTGAAGGGGCCCTGTGAATGATTCATCGAAGGATAGGACTTGAACTATCATCACCACAGGAAAACTAGGAATACATCAGGCCTGAATGTGAAAACTGAACTAGAGGAAATACATTAGAAATGCTAGAGTCAGGGCTGATAGCCTGCTTGGCCAGAGGCATGTGGGAACGGGGTGGCAGGCCAAGCAGGCACAACACATCTCAAAATCCTGAAGATGGGACACTGAGTATTTTCTTTTCTTTTCTTCCCCAATCCAGGGCAAGACAGGAGAGCCAGGCCTATCAGGAGCAGAGGGAGCCAGAGGTCCACCGGTAAGTGCAGTCCCCATGCTGTCCCCAGGAAAACTTGCAGGGTTTCTGGGTTACAGAAACCTGTCTCCCAAACACTCTGGTGCTTGTCTAACCAATTCTGCTTTCTCTGAAGGACAATCAAGCTTTTATCTCCCAGACTATGAGCCATCTCATGCTAGTTAACATTTCCAGCTTGCTTCATTATTTCTCTCTTTATCCCAACTTCCATGTTCTCTACTTGGAATAACTGAAGGAAAAGCAAGGGTGTTTTGTTTATTTTGTTTGTTTGTTGTTGTTTTGATTGATTAATTTTCTTTCTTCCTTTTCTCTTTGTGGAGACAGGGTTTCATGTAATCCAGGCTGGTCTTGAACTCACTATGTCACCGAGGATGTCCTTCAACTTCGGTCCTTGTTTCTGCCTTCTGTTTGCCTACACCACTCTGCTGGGATTTGCAGAGATGGGGATGGGGCTCCAGGGCCCTGTGCATGCTAGGCAAGCACTCTCTCGCCTGCACTACATCCCTACGCTCTTCCTCTGGTGCTCTCATTAACCCTTTTCCGATTGTGTAAGTCCATTCTAAGTGTCTGTGATAGTGATGGCCATAATCGGAAGAAAGTCCAGAGTTGTGCAAGGATGAACCTAAGTTGTTTCTGATTCTACAGCTGAGTAAAGTACAGTCAACATTTACTCTATTTTCATATTTAGACTTCCTTGAATGAACTACAACCTTTCCATATGATTTTGTTTTATATTAAAAGTAGATTTTTATATAATAAATCCTGATCATGTCCCCCCCTCAACTCAGTTCCTCCCGGCTCCTTTCCACCTCTTCACCTACCCAAATCCATCCCCTCTTTCTCTCTCTTGTGAGAAAAGACATAAACAACTGTAAAACCCCAAACAAACAAACCAGAATGGGGCAAAACAAATGGGGAAAAAGAGCCAAAGAAAAATCATAAGAAACATATAAAGATTCAGAGACACACATCTACACACATAGAAATCCCATAAAAATACAAAATCAGAAACTATAATATTTAAATAAAAGACCTATAAGATTAAGAAATGACCAGAAAGCATTATAAGGGAAAAAAATCCCTCCAAAAATTACTGATTTTATTTCACGTTAGCCATCTCCTGCTGGGCACGGCCACCCTGAAGTGTGGTTTATATACTCAGAGGCTTCATTGGAGAAAACTAGTTCTTCCTTTGCAAGAGGTTGTCAGCTGGAGTTGGTGTCTGTATTAGAGATGAAAGCTTTTGTCTACTTCCCCTCTTAATGCTGGGACCACCAACTTGTTTAGGCAGTGCGAGCCATGAGGTTGCTGCCATGGTCGCATATGTGTAATCAGCTCTTGTGTCTAGATGGCCTTGCCTCTTTAGTGTCTTCTGTTCCCTCCGAGTCTTACAATCTTTCCAACTCACCATCTTCAAAGATCTCTGAGCCCAGAGGAAAGGGATTTGATGGGGATATCCCATTTAGAATTGAATGCTTAAAGGTCTCTAACTCTTTGTGGGTCTTTGTGTTTGTTCCTGTCTACTGTAGGAGGAAGCTTCTCTAATGGTGGCTGAGCAAGACACTGATCTATGACTATAGGAGAATGTCATAAAGTCATTTTATTGCTGTGTTCCTTTAACGGAACAGTAACATTTCGTTTTCCCCAATATCCATGACCTGTTTATTCTCAGGTTCTTGGTCATCTGAACAGTGTTGGGCACAGGATCAATCCCATAGAGTGGACTTTAAATCCAATCAGATAGTAATTGGTTACTTCTACAACTTTTCTTTCACTGTTGTACAAGCTTATCATGAAAAGCAGGCCACCTTTGTAGATCAAAGGATTTGTAACTAGGTTAATATTTATTTCTCCTCTGGCAGTGTGCAGAGCACCTTCCAGTACCATGAACATTATTCCATAGAGATGGAGGCTTAAGTAGGGACCAGCTTAACTTCTCCATGTTCAATAAGTTGTGTAGGTTTGTGGTTGTGTAGGCCTCTTCAGTAGTAGGGCCTTATCATCAGTTTGTGGAGAGAAATGACTAGCCATGGGGGTTTCTATAGTGCACCGTTGACCAACAACTCAATTAGCTGTAACCCATTCCTGGTACTGCAGATTTTATTCAGTGGTGACAGGCATCTAGTTGGGGCTTTGTGTCCTTCAGTATTTGGTGATTCCGTTCACATTCTTTCATATATGCATATATTCTAAGAAGAACCTGCTATAGTATGTTTCTGCATGACCACTAAAAATGGCCCTTAGTTTTAGTGGTCTGTTTCTATATATCCACTGCTACCCCATTCCCCTTTTTCTCCTCCCCCTCCTTTCAATACTTCCATTCTAGCCCCCCCTCCACCCCATCAATTTATAACTATATATTCTATTTTCTCTTTATCAGGAGATCCTTCCCTGTCTGGAATTCTTTACTTCACATCTAACCTCAATGGTTATATGGATTATAGCTGTATTTAAATCTATATCCAGTTATAGCACTAAACACAGATAATGTTCTGTAATAAAGTGTGTTAAGATTTTAATTTTAAGTGCTTCACCTCTTAATGCTGCTGAAAATTTAATATAATTCCTTAATTTTTAAAAAAAAACAGTGATGATGCTTAATGAAAGTCCTGAAACCCAATTATCCATCAAGAAGTAGCAGATCAGAACACTGTCTTTTGTTTCCTTCATACTATTTTTCTTTTGGAAAAAAATCAATAAGCCATCTGGCTACTATTCATTAAGGAAGAAACAAAACATGAAAATCAATGTTCATTTTCCCCAATCTCCCTGCTTCTCCTGTGTACAGCAGGAGGATCCCAGTCAGAGGGATGAATGTTCTGGCCCTTGGAGACTAAAACCACAATCAGTGGCGGGTTGTTTTTCCTAAAACATACTTTAAGTTGATAGCCCCATTAAGTCCTTTCATAAGGCATTTTAAGTATGGCAAATGGTTGCCTACTCTGACTCATGGTCTCTTCTCTTATAACTAAGTGATTCAGGTAATGATGCTCCAGTTGTATCTGGTGGCTCCAGGCTTACAGGAATCGGTGGGGCTCCTTGTCAGCCTGAGAGATCCATTTGCTGCTGGGACTTCCTTAAGAGTTAGACCCATTTCAGCACCAGGAATTTCAAGGTGTGGGTACAGTTTAGAGACTGAAGCTAGTGAGTAAGTTTCAGTCCCCTGATTGGCTTCACTGAGCCAGAGCAGAGCTTTGAAGAATGGCATAAGTTTGAAGAGACATATACCTGAGTCCTTTCGTTGTGATTTCTTGATCAGATGGGGCTTTTCTGGACCTCTGTTTCCTATGTAATGGGAATAATAGCAGCGGTCACACCTGTGCAACAGCTGTAAATACTAGCAAAGAGGAGGGTACCTATGAATTCTCAGTCAAATGCCTGGCAGTGTGGGGCTCCCTAGTTGGGGCTTTAGTCCTGAGTTTACGGGACGAGAGGAAGTTAGGGTTCCTTCTTTGGGGTCAGCTGGTCTTGGTATTCAGGTATTTAAAGAAGGTTTTAAAATCTTGCCAAGTTCTGAATAGTTGAAGAACTTTGCTTTATTCGTTCTGGACAGTGAGTCTACAGAAATGGGTCTCAGCCTCATGCTCCTATGTGGTAACTCGGTCCTAGTAAAGAGATGTGAAGCATCCCAGTCCCAAGGCTTAAGAGGAGATCAGAGCCTTGATTTATACCCCCAGCCCATGGTCTGCTCTGAAGCATCAGATTCAGGGGCACAGAGGGTATCTGAAGATGGTAAAAGAGAGCCAGAGAAGATAATATTTTTGTTATCTTAGCTATAGTAAGGGCTCCAGTGGCAAATACTCTTTCTGAGGTGGCATAGAGTGGTTGAAACTGAATCTAAGTCTTCCATGACTCCATACTTCTTTCTCCTTCCCTCCTTCACCATTCCTCATCAATGGCAACTATGTTCTAACAGTTCACTGTGTCATTTACGAACATATGCTATTGAACCCCATTTATAAGACCAGAATTAGGTGAAATTCTCATACATTTTGATTTAGGCTTCCAGTCCACCCGCCCTACTGGGTCCTAGAGGGACCACTTTCTTCCACCTCATCCTGATGCTTCATCCCTTAGAGGACAGGAGATTTAATATTCTAATCCATCATAGTAGCTGGAGATGCACAAGCTACAATTCTCAGTTGTGACCTTAATACCCTGGAGGGTCTCTTAGGATGGAGTTCTCCTTGGGCTAGCCTTGCTCCAGGGCTTTCCTCTCCCTGGTTGTGCCTTCATTTGCGTGTGTCATCAGATGAACTTAGAATAGAGCCTTGGGGATGCACTCAGGTTGAGATTTAAATCCATGGGCTCTCTGTCATTCTTGTGCTGAGAATGGCCATGGAGGGGTGTCCTCTCTATCAGATGGGTTTATATGTAAATCATGGTACCTCTTCACTATTGGAGTGATATTCACTACTGTGCTTAGGTTTCTTTATAATGAGCACTTTTAAAGTTTATGGTTATATCACCATGCAAAGTGGCACCCCATATAGAAGACCTTGCTTCTTAGCTCTCCTTCCCGCTTTTCTTCTACCCATTCCTGACATCCCAAAACTTGCAACAAGCGAGAAGCAGTAGGGTGAGCTAAAACTTGAAGATGGGATGAAGCAGGACCTCTTTATGACCCTCTGCCTTTTTGTTCCCTCAAACTTGTTTGATAGAGTAATTTCAAAATTTCATCATGTTTCTTCCAGGGCTTCAAGGGACACACAGGTGATCCTGGCCCACCTGGTCTGAGGGTAAGTAGGTGACACTCACAAGGGAAAAGATTCTATGTTTTGCAGCATATCACCTTGCTGCTCTCTATTCAGGAAAGAACAAAAGACATACTAGCATGGTGTCACAGTAGGTTTTACACATGGTCCCCGACCCCCATAAAACAAGCCATGGTATTAGGCTTAGTTCAGAGGAGCAACCTGGTCAGAGGTTATGGTGACTTTTCCAGGGCATAGAGAGTGTATATGTTAACACATCAGCCTTATCTTGGATGGGGAGCTCCTAGAGCCTTTTATTATGCTTTAATACCCATCCCTTCCAAATACGCCAAATGAAAGAGACTGATGGGCTAATGGTTGGATTCCTTGATTATAGTGGATTAACTAGGACAGAATTATGTTTTAGAGAGAAGCTTGGGATAATCAGGTAACAGGGGGGGGGGCTCAAATAGACTCATCTGACCCATCACCTAGTATTCTTTCTGCCTTCCCTGTTGGGGAGGCACTTGGGGTCCCGCATATTCTTCTGGGATCAAGAGTTCTGATGCAGAGGCTGTTATACCCCATAGGGAGCACTTCTGTCTAACAGTCCTCTTGGTCTCTGTTGCTCTCCCATACTTTCAGATGTTTTATGTTTAAGGTGGCCTATAGCTCAATCAGCCCTGTCTCTAACAGCAGTTTCTTATTCCTAGGGAGAACCTGGCATGGCAGGGCCCCCTGGAAGTGATGGATCACCAGGAAAAGATGTAAGTCAGAATGTCTTGGCCTGCAGTGATTGAGAAACACAGGATGGGCACCCAGGAACCCTACCATAAGTGGCAGTTCTCTAAAGTATGTGGAATGCCACATAATTGCTTTTCATTGAGATATGAGCTTCTTCTGTCCCTAGGGTTGACCTGTATCTCACAGCTGATGGAGACTTTTCTGGGTTCAGCTGATTTATCTAGTGTCCAGTGATGGTCCAGTTGGACCTACCTTACCTGATTTATGAGGCATTTCATGTTTTCTCCCAAATTGTTTCTCCATCTCTTAATCGTTTGGTTCTCACAGTAATTATTAATCCCTTAAACTTGCCACCACCATTGATATCAAGACTTGCCATTGCCACCATCACCACTGCTACCATTATGGTTACTGTTGTTATGGTTACCACCATTATCAACACCACTGTATCACATCCCCATCATTACTACCATTACTATGACTAATACCATCACCATCATTGCCACTGCCATCACTAAACCATCACTAACTATAGTACTCTCATCATCATCATCATCATCATCATCATCATCATCATCATCATGGCCACCACCAGCAATAGCAGTGCTAGCAGCTGTTGTTTCTGTTGCTGTTTGAGCTATATCTCAACTTAGACATATTATATATCTCTCACTTTTATTTGGTCTTGAAATTGGGTCAGAGAAGGTAGAGGTTTTCTCTGGAAAGCACAAATGAGAATACTGTGATCTAGAGGCTCAGAGGCAGAGGGAGCCATCCTGGAGCTACTATTTGTAGCTCATCCTCTATGTCTATTCCATAAGACTTGACTACCCGCACATGGCATTTTGCAAGGTGACCTGACATTGGGTGTATAGATTGTTATAGGAATGGGAAGTTTGTCAGATACATGTAGATAGGGTCATGAGGTCCCAAGTGGTCTCCTTCTAGACCTTTGCATCTTTCAAGACTTTCATGAAAACCTACATAGCAAGTGGACTCCTCTTGTTTCTCCTGATGATCTACCTTATTGGTCATTTAAAGGATCTGATTTGAAGTATCTAGAAGAAATCATTTGGGAAAGTCAGTCTGGTCCCCTTACTCTCTCCTAGCTCTTTGTCATGGCTAGTTTTGTGTCAACTTGATGCATGCTAGAGTTATCCAAGAGGAAGGAATCTCAGCTGAGAAAATGCCTTTATAAGTTTGGGCTATAGGCAAGTCTGTGGGGCATCTTATTAATTAGTGATTAATGTGGGAAGGCTCAGCCTATTGTGAGTGGTGCCATCCCTGGGCTGGTGCTCCTGGGTTCTATAACAAAGTAGGCTGGAGCAAGCCATGAGGAACAAGCCAGTAAGTAGCACTCCTTCATAGCCTATACATGAGAGCCCTGTTTGACTTGGGTGATAGACTCTGATAAGGAAGAGTAAGAGAAATGCTTTCTGCCCTGTGTTGATTTTGGTCATGGAGTTTTATCACAGCAATAGTAATCCTAGCTAAAACATTGTTAGAAAACCAATACAGTAGGTAGAACTTGTAAGGCTGCCTGAGACAATGTATGGGTTGGTGGTGCTGTTGTTAGCAGGCTTCACTGGGTAGTGAGCCTGGCAGGAATGGTTCCAGATGGTTCCAGATTATTACCTAATAAATCTGTCAATTGGACTATCCTTGGTTTGAGATGTGACCACTTTAAACCACCAGGGAAACACGTGAACTATGCCCGAGCTGGTGTATAAACACACACACTTACAAATGTGAACTGGAGAGTGTCTCTTCATCTTGGTGAAGCAAATTTATGCATGTTTGGAGTCCTTGGCATTCAAAAGGAAGTTATCTAGACCCACCACTGGGTTCCTGGTGAAATCTGATCCAAACTGGGCCATTCTCATCTTCTCATGTAGCTCCATGGTTTTATGACATTTCTCTGTTCCAGGGTGACACTGGACCTGCTGGACCACAGGGTCCCAGAGGAACAAGGGGGCCACCGGTGAGTTTTGCTTTGAAACTAACTTGCTGCACAGTTCAGCTGAACCGTTACCATGGTGATGTTTGCTTGTTTCACCATGGTGTAGATATCTGCATCACATCAATATCTTTCCTGGGCATATACCCAGAAGATGTTCCAACTGGTAATAAGGACACATGATCCACTATGTTCATAGCAGCCTTATTTATAATAGCCAGAAGCTGGAAAGAACCCAGATGTCCCTAATGGAGGAATGGATACAGAAAATGTGGTACATTTACACAATGGGGTACTACTCAGCTATTAAAACAATGAATTTATGAAACTCTTGGTCAAATGGATGTATCTGGAGGATATCATCCTGAGTGAGGTAACCCAATAACAAAAGAAGTCACTTGATATGCACTCACTGACAAGTGGATATTAGCCCAGAATCCTAGAATGCCCAAGATACAACTTCCAAAACACAAGAAAATCAAGAAGGAAGACCAACACGTGCATACTTCATTTCTCCCTAGAATAGGGAATAAAATATCCATGGAAGGAGTTGCAGAGACAAAGATTGTAGCTGAGACGAAGGATGGACCATCCAGAGACTGCCCCACCCAGGGGTCCATCCCATAATCAGCCACCAAACACAAACACTACTGCATACCTGCATACGCCAGCAAGATTTTGCTGAAAGGACCCTGATATAGCTGTCTCCTGTGAGGCTTTGTCAGTGCCTGGCAAATACAGAAGTGGATGCTCACAGTCATCTCTAGGATGGAACACAGGGTCTCACAGAGCTAGAGAGAATACCCAAGAACCGGAGGGGCCTGCAACCCAATAGGTGGAACAACAATATGAACTAGCCAGAACCAACAGAGCTCATGTCTCTAGCTGCATATGTATTAGAAGATGGCCTAGTCAGCCATTATTGGGAAGAGAGGCCTTTTGTCTGGCAAACTTTATATGCCCCAGTACAGGGGAATGCCAGGGCCAGGAAGTGGGAGTGGGTGGGTAGGGGAGCAGGGTGGGGGAGTATAGGGGACTTTTGGGATAGCATTTGAAATGTAAATGAAGAAAATAGCTAATAAGAAAAATTGAATAAAAAAAATAATGCTCTGTGTCCTAAAATATGCGAAACAGCCACTGGCCTCTGCCCTGAATGTCTTATATGTTCCTCAGGGTGACTTACTGACAGCTACACACAAGAATTTCAGCAGCTGGCATGCTTCTAGTTTGGGGACACTGGACAGATTTATATATGTACCATACATGGGTTTTCTAGAAGTACCACAGTTGATAGTTTCTATAAAGAAAGATCCCCCTTGTTCCTGGAGGCCAGAGGAAGGAGATCAAGGTACCAGTCAGGAAGGATAGTATCTCTACATCTCCAGCTTCTTCTTTTTTATTAGATATTTTCTTTATTTACATTTCAAATGCTATCCTGGAAAGTTCCATATACCCTCCCCCCGCCCTGCTCCCCTGCCTACCCACTCCCACTTCTTGACCCTGGCATTTATTCCCTTCTCCTGGGGCATATAAATTTTGCAATACCAAGAAGCCTTTCTTCCCAGTGATGGCCCACTAGGCCATCTTCTAATACATATGCAGCTAGAGACACGAGCTCTGGGGGTACTGGTTAGTTCATATTGTTGTTCCACCTATAGGGTTGCAGACCCCTTAAGCTCCTTGGGTGCTTTCTCTGGCTTCTTCATTGGGAGCCCTGTGTCTTATAGATGACTGTGAGCATCTACTTCTGTATTTGTCAGGCACTGGCATAGCCTCATAAGAGACAGTTATACCAGGGTCAGCAAAATCTTGCTGGCATATGCAATAGTGTCTGGGTTTGGTGGCTGATTATGGGATGGATCTTCAGGTGGGGTAGTCTCTGGATAGTCCATCCTTTCCTCTTAGCTCCAAACTTTGTTTCCATAACTCCTTTCATGGGTATTTTGTTTCCTATTCTAAGGAGAAATGAAGGAAGAAAAAAACCACATGATCATCTTGTTAGATGCTGAGAAAGCATTTGACAAAATATAATACCCCTTCATGATAAAAGTCTTAGAAAGATCTGGAATTCAAGGCCCATACCTAAACATAATAAAAGCAATATACAGCAAACCAGTAGCCAACATCAAACTAAATGGAGACAAACTCGAAGCAATCCCACTAAAATCAGGGACTAGACCAGGCTGCCCACTTTCTCCCTAACTATTAAATATAGTACCTGAAGTCCTAGCCAGAGCAATTTGACAACAAAAGGAGAATCAAAGGGATACAAATTGGAAAGGAAGAAGTCAAAATATCACTATTTACAGATGATATGATAGTATATATAAGTGACCCCAAAAATTCTACCAGGGAACTCCTAAACCTGATAAACAGCTTCAGTGCAGTAGCTGGATTTAAAATTAATTCAAACAAATCAATGGAATTTTTCTACACAAAGAATAAACGGACTGAGAAAGAAATTAGGGAAACAGCACCCTTCACAATAGTCACAAATAATATAAAATACCTTGGTGTGACTCTAAGTAAGGAAGTGAAAGATCTGTATGATAAGAACTTCAAGTCTCTGAAGAAAGAAATTATGCTTATGGGTTGGCAGGATTAATATAGTCAAAATGGCTATCCTGCCAAAAGCAATCTACAGATTCAATGCAATCCCCATCAAAATTCCAACTCAATTCTTCACTGAGTTAGAAAGGGCAATTTGCAAATTCATCTGGAATAATAACAAACCTAGGATAGCATAAACTATTCTTAATGATAAAAGAACCTTTGGTGGAATCACCATGCCTGACATTAAGCTGTACTACAGAGCAATTGTGATAAAAACTGCATGGTACTGGTACAGTGACAGACAGATAGATCAATGGAATAGAATTGAAGACCCAGAAATGAATCCACACACCTATGGTCACTTGATCTTTGACAAGGGAGCTAAAACCATCCAGTGGAAAAAAGAGCATTATCAACAATTGGTGCTGGCACAACTGGCAGTTATCATGTAGAAGAATGAAAATTGATCTATTCTTATCTCCTTGTACAAAGCTCAAGTCTAAGTGGATCAAAGACCTCCACATAAAACCATATCCAGCTTCTTAGCATTGGCTGACTATAATAACATTCTTTGGCTAAATTTTGTCTTCTTAGAATGTTCCTCCTATGTGAAGTGTGTGTCTGTGTGTGTGTGTGTGTGTGTGTGTGTGTGTGTGTATTTTCCCTTTCATACAGGAATAGGTCTGTTGAATTGGTTCTATTGAATTAATTAAGGTTCCAACCTATTATACCATAAACTCACATAACTCATTATATCTCTGATGATCCCATTAACCAAGTAAAATTCTAAGGGCCTAGACATTAGCAACTTAACATGTGAATTTAACCCATAATATTCCACAGGTTGGTAAATATTTGGAGTCTTATCCATTCCCATTTGTGCACCTAGGCAAATTCATAAAGTATGAGCAAAGATAGATATTTGGATACCCAGTGCTATGTAAAGAGAAAAGCTATGAAGACCCATTAGAGGAAGCTGTGTTTGTAACTTAGCATACTGTAAACAGTAAACTGCTTTTCATAGGTAGGCATACACTCTAAAATTTAGATGGAAAGTATATCATTTCAACTATGTAAACCAGAACAGCAGTTTACTGTTGTTGTCAAGTATGGTGTTCCATGTATCATATTAACTTGTAGCTATTTTACACCTCTTACTGTAATTTGGTTGCCCCAGTACCACTGTTAATGTTTAAGTGATGTGCTATGCTGTGAAATGGGATGGATATGATATCACTCAGAATCATCAACTTTTCAGCTCTGCTGGATTCTTCCAGGGCCACTGCTAGACACATGGTCAACCAGTATTATGTGTGCCTCAACTCTGTTACGTATGATCATGTTTACAGGTTGATTTCATTCATGTTGTGTTGACTGTCGATGTTTATGTAGCCCCAAATCTTCATTCTGCTCTTTTAAAAATCTATAATAGCACAGGAAGTGGAAAAGCTCACATGATTACTACCTCACAGCCACTGGCTTCAAAGACATATGGAAGAGTTAACTGAATGAAACAGATATAATACGGTTTTCTCCCAAGTCTCTGGAGTTATACAACTATGTTATTAGTCTGTCAAGGAGAAGACAAGAAATGAAGATACAGAGATGCTCATAGTTTACCTAAGGTCATACAGCTAGTCAGCAATTGAGCTAGCTTTTGGACTGAAGCAGTCTGGACCAACAGTCTGAAGTTGAAGACCCTACCTTAAATGTCTATGAACTAGATTGTCTTGCAGAAACACTGTCCTGCAGGAAGGAGCTTGAGATGAGTTTAGTGATCAGAAGCTTAGGGAAGATGACAATAGCCTTCATTCATGAGCAGCATGGTATCTAAAGGGGCTTCTTACTGGCTGATTATAGATAGATAGATAGATAGATAGATAGATAGATAGATAGATAGATAGATAGATAGATAGAATGTGGTTTTATGACTCAGAAAGGGTCCTAGTCCCAGCACCAAAAGACCAATTTCAAGGGAACAGGTGGACACCCAAACTAGTGTTGGCATCATGTGCTAATGTCTCGTGACCTTCCTCCTTCTGCAGAGAGTGGGACTACAGGGAAAAGCAGTAGAGATATCATTTCCATAGGGATGAGCTAAACTACATATTTTTAGAGAGACACAGATGGGTTGGTGGGTGGAAGGAGTATAGGGAGGGGCAGCAGGCAGCACTCACTAGACGGTCTGTGTATGCCTGTCAGTCAGAACTAATGCTCAGGCGTTTTCATTTCTGCATTCACAAGCTGAGATCCCAGACTGAACCTGGACTTTCTCTGTGCCTCTATTTCTTTATGAAATAAGGTTATGTGGTTTCTGGGTATGTCTGGTGAGATGGGGTGCTTGCATACCCATGGTTTCATAAGTACATTTTAGGGAAAAGACAGAGGCTGTGTTTCGGGTTACTAATCTATAAGCTACCTCCTTAACAAGGACAGTGAAGTATGGGATGGGCTCAGTACTAAGCTTAGAACTCAGTTTTTTTTCTCTTCTCTTGGATGTGTGGTTTAACATTTCAGTGCCTCAGTCTCTCTACATGTAAAATAGTGATGACATTTGCATTTGGTATGAGAAGTTAATGATGTATAAGGGGAATTGATATGTAATGTAAGAGGTACCTGGGCAGGGTCAGCTGAAGGCTGTTGGCTGTATCAGGTTTTGAGGATGTTGGCACGTTTATGAGCACACAACTCAGTTACTAGGCATCATTCAAATCTTGCATTTCCAGGATTAACACTGAATAGATTTCTGTGGTGCTCTTGGTTTTAATTAAACAGAGAACCTCAGTGTCTGTCATTCAGTAGATGCTGGGGATATAAGAGCCACAAGTCACAGACTCATGGCAGACATGTGAGTTGAGCATAGAGAGCATACTGTGGCAAGTCTGGTGGGCAGAAGGTGCTGAGCCTTGGGTGTGCATTTTAGGCAATAGGGATTTATTTGGGATTGGATCAGGGTAGCTAGGAGAACTGTGCAGCTTCCTGATATTTTCTCTATAATAGATCTGTGTGTGTGTGTGTGTGTGTGTGTGTGTGTGTTTGAGTGTGTTGTGGTTGATAAATGGCATCATATAGCCAAGGTAGACTTCTAATCACTATGTCAGCTGAGCCTGACATTTGAATACCTGATCCCCTTGCCATTTCCCCTGAATGGCTGAGATTACAGGAGAACACCACTGTGTAAAAGCTTACCGAGAAGTATTTGCCAAAATTATAAATATGCACAAAATGGGTGTCAAGTTAAAGAATATTCGATTCAAGCCAGTCTGTCCTAGAACCCGTAGTAATGAATCCTTTCAGCTCCTAACTGCATGACAGTACACGACTCGTTTACCCTGGACTCCTGTATCTTTGTGCCTTCATGTACTCATTGAGATTTCGGTAGAGCTCTAGAAAAGGGGTGTGCAATGAGAAGCGCATGCAGACCTCCTTCCTCAGGCACGCCTTATGATGGACGCAACTATTCCTGAGTTGGGTTGTGTTTCATGATTGTATTTTTCATAGCCCAGCCTGTGACTTGAAGAATGAATGAAGAATGGTCTTGCTCTCACTGTGGTTCTGTGGGCACCCGTCACTGAGTTAGGCTATTTCATGCCTACAGACTCATTTAGTTCTATAATAATTTTATGAATTAAATATCCTAGGCTCTTTCTACAAGTTGGAAAACCACTCTCTGCAAGATGAAGTGGTTTTCAGAGAACCATGGCAGCCTGAGTGAGAACAGCCTGTGTAGTTAAATCGTCCACCTGCAGTTAAGTTTGTTCCAGTGCCCTGCCTGGTGATGCCCTGGCCCTGAGTATTGGCAGGATAAACATTTCTATTTCTCCCACCAGGGCAGCAGTGGATCACCTGGTTCTCCAGGAGACCCTGGCCGTCCAGGAGCCCCAGTGAGTATTCCATCGCCAGCTTCCTAATGGTATCAGGGCAAGGGTCGGTCTCATGTCACAGGTGATTTTTTTTTCCATCCTGGAAAGCACCAGAGAATGAATCCATTTTCAAACAGTACAAATAGTCTCAAAACCAGAGAATCTGGGTATGCCACTCTTTAAAAGTTTTCCATACATTTGACTACATTTCTCAATGTCTTCCGTCTGAAACTTTAACACCTCCAACTATTCAATGTCAAAGATGTGCAGTCAGGTTTCACAGTGAGCATCAAATGATAGAAATAAAATGTAGGGTCAGACCAAGCCTTTCCCACATCAGGGGAAGGAGAGTGGAGGCTAAGGATGGGAAGAAAGAAGGCAGTGATGGGTGGAGAGGAAGAAATTTCCGTGGTAGGTAGTGAAAAGAATATGGCAGGTAGATCTCTAGGTACTGATTAGATTCTGAAGCTGAGGTTCATGCCAGGTCAGTGAGGAGACACAATAGAGCAGATGGTTCTTCAATGGATTCTGGGCTTCAGTAGGTTGAAGTCTGGGGTATGGATTTCATTCTTCCCTAGCCTGCTTGTATTTTTATTTGCTTAGATTGAGATCTATTCAGGAGACACTTGCAAGTAGGAAATACCATTTATAAATGTCCAGGACACTGAGCTAGCCAGTGCTTTCTAGATAATTTCCAGGTAGTATCCAGAGTGATCAGAAATCCACAAACCCCAGGATGCACAGTCACACAGGCAGAGAGTATCCCACCAGTCCAGGGACAACTACAATGAGTGTCTATATTTTTGCCAATTTTAGCAATCTCTATCAGGAACTCCGATGTAGGTTCTGTCATTCCTAAAATATACATGGTAGGGGTGGACCCTGAGGGTAGATCCACTCAGGGGTGAAGCTAACCCAAGAAGGAGCTGACCCACTTGTGGGCACTTTGTGAAAAACTAAGCCATTAGGCTCAAAGACTTCCTCCAAAGGCTGCAACCACCACACCAGGAATCTTAACAGTGTCACGGGAAGCAGTGCCCAACCTCAAAGAGGCTGTACACATCTAGATATAGGTGTTGTTTCTACAGAAGCATTCTTAGATGTCACTCCTTGAATGGAAAGACTGCTCTCTGTCAGTGGGGATTACTCTCTCATCCATCTTCCTTCTCTGTTCCTCGGTGATGATACCAAGTTTCCCAGACGCCATGTCTCTTTCTGACACATCATCTCTCCAATTCAGGGAAGGGGGAGGGGTTTTAGGGCACCACAGCTTGGAAATGTCATCAAGTTTCTGAATCTGGTGGTACTTGACACCTGTTTTAATTAATTCCCTGTTTTTTATTTTTTTTCTTCATAGGGTCAAAAGGGAAACAAAGGAGAAAGTGGCAGCCCAGGACTTCCAGGGTTTCTGGGTCCCCGTGGACCTCCAGTAAGCAGAGAACCTATTGGGTCCAAGATGTCTGGCTCTAGGTGTAACCTTGAGTTTCACTACTGTTCTTACCTACTCATGTCTTAAGGGCCAATTTTCTTTTCATGCTGTGATGAGATGGTATGCGGTCATTGTGCTTTAGGAAGCTGTTAAGGGCTCATAATTGGCATTTTCATGGAATTCCAAAGCCAGGTACTCTAATTATGAGGCCTTGGGAAGCTCATTTACCATCTCACTTTGGTGGCCATCTCCTTACTCAAGTGCTATGACAGCTCATTCACATCTATGTATTGCATGTGAGGATCCACATAAAGGACTGTGGTAACACACCCAGCCCATTCTAGTACTTAAGAAATACAGGTGACTGTGATGATCTCTGTAGGTGTTTGTGGTGGATAGCACTGACTGTAATGGCCTTGGAGCTTGAAGGATGCTTATAACAGTTGTAAAGATGAACCAGTTTCAGTCACAGGATCAGACCATGTAGGTGATTGATCCAAAGCCACAGTGTACATTTGTACCTGTCTTGAGCTTTCATCATGGTCCCTTGACTCGACCTTATAGAGTGTATTGGAGCTATTAAAGGGGTAATGGCGACTAATTCACAGCCGCACTGAAGCCATGCACTGTTCTTCAAACCCTGACTGGCACTGATGGATGGTAAGGGTTCTATGTGACATCTCAAATGGAAAATGGTCCCATATTCCTGAATACTCCCTCTAGTTTGATTCTTCCTTTTTTTTTTTTTTTTTTTTTTTTTTTTTTTTTTTTTTTTTTTTTTTTTTTTTTTTTTTTTTTTTTTTTTTTTTTTTTTTTTTTTTTTTTTTTTTTTTTTTGGTTTTTCGAGACAGGGTTTCTCTGTATAGCCCTGGCTGTCCTGGAACTTACTTTGTAGACCAGGCTGGCCTCGAACTCAGAAATCTGCCTGCCTCTGCCTCCCGAGTGCTGGGATTAAAGGCCTGCGCCACCACGCCTGGCCCTGATTCTTCCATTTTTTAAAATTTATTAATCATTTTATTAATTTACATTACAAATATTATTCCCCCTTCCCAGTATTTCCTCCATGACCCCCCCCACACCACCCCCTCCCCTTTGCCACTGCTGCTCCATATGTAGCAGAGGATTCTGCCCTTTTCATGTGACTACTAGGACAGCTGGATCCATCCTTTCTTCCTGGTATCAGGTCCACTGTTTTCCACTTCTGATCTGTGGTCCAAGATGTATATGGTTTGTCCATGTTTTCCAGTGTTTGTTCATAATCTGGCTGCCACTGAGTGGCCAAGTACTTACGTTTTTCAAAAATTAAGCCTTAATCATAGAAACAGATCAGTTCTCCAGCTTTACTACATGCTAGGTGTACTTTACCTATCTCAATTAAAATAACTATCACGGTCATGGATGAAGTGACTCCTTAATTTATAGATGAATAAATTGAGGCAGGATGGATTTAAGGGATTAGCACGGAAATCATTAATATCATACAGACAGTCAACAATGGAATCAATTGAAAGCTGTACTCCACCATCTTTTTGGCATCTTACTTAACACATTGTCCTCTGATGATAAGAGTGGCCTCCCTCCCATGAGACAACTGGTAAATCTGGCTTCTTAAGACCTGTTTAGTAGAAACACATTGACCCATTGACAATGAGCCCCATAACCAGGGGGGTTCCTTATATTGCCTGGCAATTCTCTCCTTTTTCCTGCATGCACTGACCAGAAGGATGCTAGTGGAATGGCCATGTAAGGTAGACTATCTGGATCACCGACTGCTGTCTTTTTTGGAACATGATGAATGAATTGTCTGTCATGAAGATTAGCATGCACTGGATGGTGCTACTGAGCCCGTTGACCACATATTCTTTTTTACAGGGAGAAGCAGGAGAGATAGGAGCTCCAGGAAAGGAGGCAAGTATTTCTCAACCCTGCCCTTTCTCCTTGGTAGACCCCAGAGGGGCAAAGAAGTAAGCCCAGAGCTAATCAAAACTCTACCACCAGCGTCAGTGTGCTTTCTGGACTGTGGTTTTACATTTTTTGTTTCACAAACTGTCACAAGTTTTATAGCTGACAGGGGCACCAGGTAGATGGATATATCTCCTCAGCTACCCTTCAGAATCCTTGTGTCAGCAAAACCTTTCAAACTTTTCTTTGTGGTGCCTCTCAGTTCTTCTAAATGGATCCTGGTCAATACCAAGTCCTTTTTGCAAGGACCATTGCAGTACCCTCTCTAATGGTTGCCCCTGTCCAACCATGACCTATAGCAGCTGGAGTCCCGTGGGACATCAACATTTTATGCCACTTTACAGCACAGATTACAGCTGTGCTCTCCCCTTGTAGTGCAAATGGCCCCTGAGGGCACCCTTGTTCTTCCCAGTTCTCTCTCCTCCTGTCAGCTGCATCCACTCTGGTCACTAAATTAAATTCTCTCTCTCTCTCTCTCTCTCTCTCTCTCTCTCTCTCTCTCTCTCTCTCTCTCTCCTTTCACTACCATCTCTACTTCTCTATGGCCCAGCAGAAGAAAGTAATTGTTCACCTGCTCTGTTGATCATCTTCTCTGTTCTGTCCACATATATGAGTCTAGCTCAGACAAGGCACCAAAACTGTTTGAGGGTGAATGAACAGAATAAAGGAAGTAGAGAAAAGACTTTTGGGGTAATTGCTTTCATGTCTATCAAAACCTGCACTCTTGTCTTGAAAGACAATACCCTTGTGCCTGTGTGCCTTTGGGCCACTGTTATAGGAGATAACAACTTTCTTGAAGCTGGATCAAATATTCCAAGTCTGAGTACCCTGTGCTTTTGGCCTAGCTATAGCTTGTCACTCACCAGACCCACTCCTGCTCCTCACTTGCTGACCAATCATTGTTCTTGCTTACTTGTTAAGTTGGAGGCAGTAATGCCCCCGCTCCCATTTCTCAAGGTTTCATCAGCTCTGTGAGCTCTCAGTTGGGTTGCTGCCTCCATGAGTTCTTTATACCTTTCCATTGTCCTCCAGAATAAAATTTAGGCTAACTCGACCTGGCTAATCTTCCCTAACCTGACCCACATTCTCTTTCGTATGTAACCTGCTCCTTTGTGATGGGCAACAGAAATCAACTACTTAGTCACTGAAGCTTCCTCTTTGTTCTGCCCTTCAGAACCTTTTCCCTCTTGTAATCCCTGTTGGATTTTATCTGAACTTCCAGGCTACACAGCATCCAATGTCATGTTGGATTTTTTTCCTCCTGGAATTACTGTGGGAACTTCTTGTGATTCTATTATAGAAAGCAAAACTGTTTGCTGTATACCAGAATTGGTATACCCATACCTACCTTTGAACCAGGTTGTGACTGCCAGGGTGTTCCCAGGAGTCACGTTTTTCCCTAGAGAGGCAGGGGAAGACATCAAAGAAGCCATGCGATTGGCTCATGATGTCCCAAGTCAAGAATGGGCAGGGTCAGGAGTAAAGGAATGAAGAGGGAGCGCCTGACATCCAAACTGACCTGGTACAAGATTTTGGGGTGGGGTGAGGTAGATGGGGGTCTTTGTTTCTCCACATCTCTTTCCCCCAGGAAGTGCTGTGCAGACAAAAGACAAAGATGGCGGCATAGATGGCAGTGGTAAAGTGGCTGCTGTCCTCTTATCTCATTGCAGGGTGCTCCTGGGAAGCCTGGAGAGCCAGGATCCAAAGGAGAGAGGGTAAGTGGGGATGTGCAGCCATCTGAGGATGCTCAAAGGTGACCTTCCCATAATTGCCAGGCCGGAATTTATTAAGGGCAGTTAATAAGTACCCCAACCTTGACTGCTATCTTCTGCTGTGACTTCCCATGAAAAAGAATCTCAAGCCCTTCACACAGTAGGATTCTTTTCCACCAATAATGACATAGTCAGTTTTCTTTCTTGTTTCTTCTTTTGGTTATTTTGAGGAATAAAATCATGACCATAATTATCAATGCAAGGCAAGTGTTGGGAGACTCTGACAGATTCCCTGCTCACCATGTGTGAAGGCGCATGCAGGATGTGCCTGGCTCCCTAAGTGCCAATTTGCTGGGAGCCAGATTTGTCACTGGAGGTGACAAGGGAACAGATTTTCCCATAATGAGTCGCCTTGGCGCCACACTCTGAATGCCTTCCTTTACATTTCATTTTTCCAGAAACCAACAGAAGAGAGACATTTTTCTTACAGCAGTGCAGGAGGGGGCAGGGAGCATTCTCACACTCACCCACACAGGCTCTTGCTCCATTCAGGGCTGTGCATGGCTGGTTTGCCCACAGTCCTGTGTCTGGTCAGCTGTTGTACTACATGGATGATATCTGGTCCCCCACCCTGCCCATGGTTGTTTTCCACGGTCCTGCAAAGAATTTATCTCAGCTTTCTTCACAAGTTGGATGGGTAACGAGCTGGCAGGCTTTCCCCGCAGCTTAGAAAGAGAGAAATGGAAGTGGTCTCTGCCATTCTTGACTTCTCTTCTTGTCTCTCCTTGAGATGAATTTGTTCCCACTGTCCTTTGACTGTTTGATCTTGAATATTGGAACCTTGTAGTTGCCTACCACTGAGTTGATGATTTTCTCCTAAGAGTGTCACTCAGGGGTCTTGAGAGTGATTGCCTAGGAGTGTGGGCATGAGTCCTGGTTCAGAGCCAGGGTGTTCAGCCCACAGACAGGAAGCTGTTCTTCATGCACAATCAATAACTTGGGAGCTTGCCTGTCCTCTGTTAAGTGGTTCCATGGAACCTTGCCACCAAGTGCATATAGTCCTCATTCCTTCATCCTGGGAGTATTTAAAAAAGGGGACAGATCTTTTAATTGCAAGGGAGGGTTGTTGAATAGAAAGGCTGTACTGCATGCATGGTAGTATGTGGCATCCAGGTGACACAACAGGGTGTTCTCTATCTCTGAATCCAAGTTCATCCAGCATATTTCAAGACCCCATGAAGTGCATCAGACCTGGAAAACAGGAACAGCTCTTTTGGGTTTGCCTAAGTTAAAATGTCAAAAGTCATTGATAATTTGTTTATTGTTGAAAAATTGAAAGCCATGCAGAAGCCTAGTTAAAGAGCAGCAATAACAAAAGGGAATGCGGTGGAAGTCAGGCATGTCTCCCATCTCACCTCATAGTTCCCCTTCCTGTGTGCCTGCCTTGTACTCTGGAGTACACAGCTGAGAGTGTATGGAAGTGCATGTGCCTTCACTTTCACCCTCCCCCACCCCAGCAGATGACCTTTTCCTTGGCATGTTTCTCTATTTCAGAACCATGTTCTGTTTCTCCTCAGAGGTTCCTACCACAATGATGACAACACCACACGTTGGGTTCCATCTTGAGTCCCTCCCTTTCTGTGCTGTGTCACAATGGTGATGGCTCCATTGTACTCTGAGGGCCTTAATATGACTGCTGTGTATTCAGTCCTAACTATTCCCTGAAACTCACTGGCCAGATACACAGTAGTACCTAAGGGCAACTACTAGGCTGCCTGCCCTGGGGTTACTGTACACCAAATCAGTGACCCAGAATTTCAGGATCTGATTAACTAAATGGGGAGGGCCCCAAGTAGTAAGAGCACGACAGAATGAGCCTGCCAATCCTCCATGGACACACTGGAGCTTAGAGAAGGCCTACAAAGAGAGGCTGCTGATCTAGTAGGCTGTCAGTCCTACTGACAAAGAGTGGTAGCTCGCCCTCTTTTCCACAGCTAAGCAGCCATTTCCAGGGGTACACAATTGGGGTTTATCCTAAGACTAGAAAATGTGTGTGTGTGTTTGTGTGTGTGTGTGTGTGTGTGTGTTATACATATGCATATGTTTGTGAGGACAAATGCATCTGTGAATGTATATATGTATATGCTCAGGCCTGCAGTTAAATGTCTTCCTCAATCACTCTCCACTTCATTGGCTGAGATAGGTTCTCATTGAATCTAGAGAATACAAAGTTGCTAGACCAGTAAGCCTCAGGATTCTTCCTATCTGTGCCCTCAGATGTAAGGAGTCACACCTGCTTTTTGTGTGGGTACCTAAGATCCAAATTTAGACCCTCATAATTGTATGGCAAGCTACTAAAATATCTCCCTAGAATCCTCCCTGGCCCAATGTTTTGTGGCTACAAAGCAAACTTGTAGATATTTTTTTTACACACTGTGGACACTGTTCTATAGTTATAACCTTTTACACAATAATAATATCTGGTATCTGTCCACCTAATCTCTGATAAGCAGCACCAGTTCTGGCAACTGTAATGTGCTCTGTAATATGAGATTGGCAGTACTCCTTGCTGCTCCTACAGTGACAGCTTTGTTAGTGGCTTATTTGGAATGGGTTTCAAAAATAAAGTCTCCTCCTGACTTGCACAATGCTGTGTAAGGTAGGATTCTATCTCTGGTCTCTCTTGCCCAGTTTTGTAAATCAAGACTTTGGATGGGATAATTCTGATCCTTCCTTTCTTGAACTCATCCATGACTCACCCACAACTGATACCCACCCCATCCCCACAGCATACAAACTCCAGCCAGGGTCCCAAAAGGAAGATGATAGCACCTTGGATTTCAGTTTGTGTATTCAGTTCAGTTCCCAGCACATAGCTACTTGCTGATATATTCTTCTCTTCTATTTAGGGAGACCCTGGGATCAAAGGTGACAAAGGACCACCAGGTGGGAAGGGTCAGCCTGGAGACCCTGGAACCCCAGGCCACAAGGGTCATACTGGCCTAATGGGTCCCCAAGGACAACCAGGAGAGAGTGGCCCTCCTGGTCCTCCAGGGCCACCTGGCCAGCCAGGATTTCCAGGACTGCGGGTAAGGATGATGGCAAAATTTCACATATAGATTTCATGAGAATGGAAGCCAAATGGTGTCTGTGGTCTTCTGGGAGTACAACATGCAGATACCAGACTTCTGGGGACTGGTTATATAGCATGGAGCAAAGCACTTTCTCTCTTTGCATCTATTCTTTGAGAAAATGCTCTCCACACTTGTTAGGAGGAAGTGGCATTACGCATGTAACTCCAGAGATGTTCAGAAACAGATTCTCATCTTTGTCGTTACTTCTGCCCCAGGAATAATATCTGTCAAGGTTTAATGTCTTGAGCTGTAAATCCCTTCTTTCTTGACACCCTACGCAGAGGTAATTGAGAAGATGGGGTCTCATTGTTCAACAAGTATCATGGGTAGTTCACTATCTATTCACTGCAGGGCATGACAATCCTCTCTACTGTCCTGGGCACTGAATGTGAGCAGAAAGCTTGGTTACTTTCTTTACACCTATGGCACTCTAGTGGCAGAACTCTTAATTTATCTTGCTTTGGATCACAGGCACAGGTTGTCATTTAGGTAACAGGAACTGAACTCTTGATGGGGATTCTTGTCTAATCCCCATGATTTCCTCTCCTTGGCAGCCAGCCTCGTCATCTGGAGAGCTTTATGTGCCCTAAGCACAGGCATGGTCACTCCCTGTCCTCTGACACTCTGTGGCTTCATTATTTGCTTCTGGTTATGGTGATTCTAAAGATCTTGGTGCCCAGAGCCTTCCCCTCTTGGCCCAGGCAGGGGAAATTAAAAGGACTCAGTTGGCATCCAACGCCCTCATGAAGCCTTGCCAAGCTCTTTGTGTCCCCTTGCTATGAGGAACAATGGAGCATCTGGGGTGAATGCAAAGATTTCTGGCCATAGAAGAATAAGATAAAAAGGATCTATTGCATGCAATGTGTTGGACTGATAGAAGCACTAGCAGTACCCTACAGGAGTCAAATAGGAAAGAGTGATCCTGATGGGGCATAGAGAATCCTTTCCAAAACCATTCTGAGAATTACCATCACAATGCGAGCATTCAGGCTTTCTTATAGATAAATTCCTCAGCTTGTGTGGCTCAGCTACCTGCTTGTGGCCAGTGTGGGCTTGAACAGGACAGAATTGGCCTTAGGGAGTATAGGGGAATGATACCAACCAGGAGAGTCAAACTTGATTTCACATTGGAGGCAGCCCATACATTATGATCTAGAAGTAGGTAAGCCTTTGGAGCCATACTGCTGAGGCCCAATATATGGCTGGTTTTATGGGTGCAGTGGTTTGTACTAGGAGAGAATAAAGTAGAGAAGGTACAAGGGTCAGGAGGGAAGGGCATTGTGACTCTGAGAACCTAAGGTCCAAGCTGCCATTCTAATGGCATGCTCTGAATAGCAAAGAAGATGGGGATGTGCTGTAGATGTGGCGATAGACAAGAGGATGTGATTGAACCTATCTGTGCTGCTCACACGCTTCTTGACTTTGGGAGTGATACTGGGATCTTCAAGGAGGAGGAGGAGGAGAAGGAGGAGGAGAGTTACTGGGAAGATGAGTAACTGCTTACCTCCCTCCTAGGGAGAGTCTCCATCCATGGACACCTTACGGCGCCTCATTCAGGAAGAACTTGGGAAGCAGTTAGAAGGTGAGTAGCTGGATTTGGTTGCAGCTGCCAGGGTAAGATCCCCAGGGAACTGGGACAGTTGTGTGTAGAGCAGCAAGTTTGAGAAGTAGCTTGAGGGCCTAACTTTACACTCCAGATCCTCTCTCGGCTTCTTCCTGGTCACCTCTAGTGACAATGACTCTAGTGAATGATGGCACCAGATACCACCATCTGCTGTGTGGTGATCACCTGCACTTTCTGTGTACTCAGCCATGTGCATGATTAATCAGTGTTCTGGGGAGCTGTGCAGGGGACCTCTTGAACTCCAGAGGAAGAGGTAAGTCGGGAGACAGATGAGATGACTGCAGTACCCTCGGAAGACATCTGTAATTTCTTTCTGGCACATAGGGCACTGAAAGAGGACAGTTGGCACTGATTCAGATAGCTCTAAGGCATAGTATGGAGTGGGAAGCAGGAATGGTGACAGCATTAATAGCAGTACAGGCGTTCTTGTCTTGGGAGGGCTCTCAGAGCTTGAGCATGCCCAATGACAGCCTAGTAATGGCCATAGGAGACAGCATGGTTACTGGAAGGATGAGGAGCAGGGAGGCTGGGCTACTGAAATATAAGTCTGGGATTTACAGCTTTATTGTCTGTGCACTATATTACCATGGTCTGGTTAGCACTCACTCTTCCCATTTCCCCTGTGATAAAAGTTTAGGAAAAAAATGCTCAAAAAACCTGTGACATGAAAGAGGTGGATCCTAAGGGTGCTTCCATCCTCATGTCCCATGTCTCATGTCCCAGTATTGTGTTTCTCACACATTCAAACTGCACTGAATACGAGGATGTAGAAGCAAAGTGCCTCCTCTACCCTGCCCCTCTGGAATCTAGGTAAATCTGTATGAGCTGTGGATGAGGAAGATGAGGGAAAGCAGGGATGGACTAGAAATGTTGTAAGCTCCACTGGACCAGGCAAGTCTGAGAACTTGTGTGTGAGAGTTCCAAGTTCTCCCTCTTGAATGTTAGACTTGTCAGTGATGGACTGGCTTCTGCCCTAGTGGAGTGTCAACCACTAGTTTTTAAGGGGTCTGGGAACATCTGCTGGAATGAGTTCATTTCAAGCATCCTTTGAGGAGGGAATATTGACAAATTCCATCAAAGATAAGAAAATTAAAGACCCAGACAAGTTCACTTAGGTGGCATCCACAGACCCCTGAGTCCTGTGAAGATGTAATGGTAAAGGGAGCCAATGGGGCGGTCAGAAATCCCACCTCTCCTTTACTGGCAAAGGGAGCCAACGGGGCAGTCAGAAATCTCACCTCTCCTCTCCTCTTACCAACCAAAATGCTAGTGCTTATCCCAGTCACTCCACCCATTGGACAGGCATTTCTATCCAGTGCTCTCTGACTATACAACCTTAAGCGGCTCTTGGTAGCCAGCAGGTAAGCACTGGATCCAGTGTCTAGCATGAAAGCGAGCCCACCCACAGTTGGAGCTCTGGGTTTTTAAATAGATTCTATAGTGCTTGTATCAAAGATGTGCAAACATCTCCGGTTAACAGCTTATTTGGATCTTTGGTTGTTGACAGAACTTGATTCAAAAGATAAAAGTCACTAAATAGCTTTTTGAAAGCCACTTAAACATCCTAGGCCTCAGTTTCTCCAACTGGCAGTTACAACTACTTCTATTACTGCTGCTGCCATCACAAATAGCAGTACTGCTCCTCCTGCATTGTTAATACTACTATTACTTAATCTCTGCTGCTGCTGCTGCTGTAGACATCCATGTAGTCAGAAGTGTGTGTACAGGACTTATTCCCTGTCTTTCTCTCCAGTTGTTTTTGCTTGCAGTTCTAGCTTGCAGTGAGCTGCCAGTATGTCCCTCAGCCCATCCCCTCTCCATTCCTCAGGAACTTCTCTCTTCTTCCCATCCCATAGCCAAACTTGCCTACCTCCTGGCCCAGATGCCTCCAGCACACATGAAGTCTTCTCAAGGCAGACCTGGGCCCCCTGGACCCCCTGGAAAAGATGGGCTGCCAGGCCGGACAGGCCCCATGGGTGAGCCAGGCCGTCCTGGCCAAGGTGGTCTGGAAGGACCCTCTGGACCAATGGGCCCCAAAGGTGAGTGGACAGTATCTCTGAAACTGTGCTGAGTCAGGACTCGGGTGTGGGATGTACACCTGGCAGAGTCTGCATTATTCATCTTGTTTTCATTTCCATCAGCCCAGCAACACTGAATTTTGGCATTGCATAATTTTTTCATACATTCAAGATTTTCTTACTTGACAGTTTTGAGAAATTATGCCAGGAAGACTGAACCTGTCTCCCCTCCCCCCTTCTTGTTTTCTCTCCATCTTCCTTGTTCAAGTTACAGGGGCGATGCAAATGTTTTCTTTTTCCTTCACCCAGTTTGGAACTGACTGAGTGATAGACCATTTAATCTCCAGGCAATGGATATTGAATGCCAGCTTTTGAGCTAAAATGGCCACAAACTGTCTGGCTCTTTGGCTGGGTAACCTATCTGAGCATTAGAGCTCCTCTTCAAGTGGAAGAGTCTGCCCCAGGTAGCACAGTGGCAAGCAGGTCAGAAAGCAGACATAAAGCAGAGATGGAGGGCCAGACTCCAAACTTCCAAGCCTGTGGACCACTTCCTCCTGGGGGGTTGGACTTGTGGGTTCATTTTGGTGATCTTAAGCTAGGGAATCAGATAAACCTAACAATTCCTTTTTTATCTGGCATATTCTTATAACAGTTTAGCCATCTATCCCCTGTGGCATTTCATCTGTTTAAAAGGGGGTGGTGGTTAAATTTGTGTGTTCCTAACTATCTGTATTCATCCATAAAACAAATTACACACAATACATGTCCATAGGAAAAGTACTTTATAAACTATATTGGACTGTGGCAGAATCCTGACCAAGTGTAACAGCAGTGAGGGTGAGGAGCTGGAGAAGAACTGCTTTGTGATTAAGAGTTCTTGCTGCTCTTGGAGAGGACCAGGGTTCAGTTCCCAGCACCAACATGACTGCTCACAACTGCCGTTCCAGGTTATCCTATGCTCTCTCCTTCCCTTCTCCGGTTTCCAGGAACATATGTGGTATGCATGCATATATGCAGGCAAAACATCCATACACATACAATTTAAACCAATAAGTACAGAACTCCCCCAAAATACCACACATACACACACACACACACACACACACACACACACACACACAACACACAACACACACAAAATGTTATATCCAGGAGATACTTTGGAAATAACGTAATAAAATATATTAATTTCTAGTAAAATAATTTGAAAGAGAGATTTCAGTGTCCTTGGTTGGAACTCTTCTTTCTGTGCTTAACATGCCAATACCACCATTGGTAGAGGTTAACACTGGCGATAGAATTGGTATTAGCTATGGCAATCATGCTAGTGGTGGAAGTAATAGTATTGACCATGGTATTATTGATAGTGGCAGTCCCAGTTAAGTCAAACCTGGAAGCTCTTAACTCAGATATGGTCTATATACCCCTCCAGAGAACATGATCTCCCCTTCCCTCCCCCCTCTTTCTTTCTCTCCTTGACACTGTATGTCATATATGTGTCAATTTTTTTTATTCTTAGGATGGTATTTATCATCTGTCTCTTTTGGAGTGTTCCTTATACTGTTCCATCATCTTACTAGATTTCAGTATTTCCTTAGATCAGAGCTGAGTCTCATTACTACATGTTACCACATCCCTTATTAGGATGAATTCATTTATTTATCAACCCAATCCCTTCTTCATGAAGGTTCGAATAAGAAGCTCTAAGTGCACAGGCATGTACACCAGTAATCATGTCATACATGCAGGCTGATAATGTGTGTGAGTTGTGGGTATGTGAATTTGGTTACCAATGGCTCAGGGAATATGTAACTGTGTACTTTGTATTTGCTTCTATGTGTGTGAATGTGTAAATGTATATGTAACTGGATCAATAGATGCTTGGGTGTTTGTGTATATATATATAAAGGTGTGTATCTGAGAATGTGTTCAGAAGTAAGCATTTGTTTCTTTTTTGTTTTCATATCATATATTCTGAGTCTGAAAATACACTTGAGGGTATGTGTATGGATGTGGGGGGCAGGTAATTACATAAAGAGTATGTGTGAACAGGCTGGTGTTACTGTTCTGTTTCAGTGATATTGGGCTATATCAGTGACACATGGTGTCCTATGGTTTAAGACTCTCTGTCTCTGCCCTAATCATGACTCTCTACCACTCAAGATGCATATTTTTCCCATCAGGTGAAAGAGGAGCCAAAGGTGACCCTGGCACACCTGGAGTTGGTCTTCGAGGAGAGATGGGTCCCCCTGGAATACCAGGTATGAAGGATCAGGGTCTCAGGCTGGGCAAACATCAACCACAGAGGCAGGAGGCAGGAGCACACAGTGGTACCCTTGCTTGTGGGCAGAGAGGAGGATCTGGACCACTCTAAGGAGAAAAAGAGAACAAATTGTTTAATGGAATATTTCTCAAGTCCATGAAGCATACTTCTAAGTTGAAAGTCCCAATGACTTACTTACTAATCCAAAATGGCCAGAATAAAGTACATTGATGTTTCCTATGTAAAGATATGATAAATATTTGGGACGATTCAGAAGTAAGTTTCTCCAATTTGTTCATTGCATATTATACCCATGTCCCTTTTTTAAAAATATCATTGTAGGGCTGAATATTTGGCTCAGAGATTAGGAACACTATCTAACTTTTGTAGAAGAACTGGGTTTAATTCCCTGGCAGCTCACAAATTTCTATAACTCTAGTTCCATAGGATTTAATATCTTTTTCTGATATCCACCAATACTGAAAGTACTTGGTACACATACATAAATGAAAGCAAAAGAGAATATACATGAAACGTAAATAAATAAGTACTCATTAAATATACATCATGCCCCAGAAATATACAGAATTATTATGTTCCAATTAAAAATAATAAATGACTAAATATTTTGAGAAATCATCATGGGGAAGGAGAGATTGTTGTATTCTAAATGAGTCTGGGCATGTTGAAGATGCATCTCTCCTTAGGACTTTCCTTCTATACTTTAACTCACGGTAAGTGGTTAGAACCCCACAGGCAAAGTGACAGGCATCTTCTTAAATCCCATACTAATTCATTAGTATTTCTCAGAATATGCTCAGGGAACCTTAGCCGAAGGTTTAGCCAAAGGACAGCCCTCCTGGAGCTGAGAGGTGGCAGGGTCTTGCTTGGGACTTTCTCTTCTGAAACTTAGAAATAACTAGGGAAATGGTAACCAATTGACCACTGTGTCTGGTGGCTGTACTGGAAGAGGTCCTGAGGGTAGCAGTTGTCACACTGGAAAGGGGAGAGTGACAAGACTCTCCGCTCTAGATTGTCAAATTCTACCTCACCTTCGAGTGTGTGTGTGTGTGTGTGTGTGTGTGTGTGTGTGTGTGTGTGTTTAAGTATGTATATGTATGAATGTATGTATTTGGGGAGCAGTGGTAGAAATTCAACTTAGAGCCTCTTGCATCCATTACCACCAAACCCCATTCTCAGCCCTGAGGATTTTACCTTTTAATTTTAACTCCTAAATTTTATGCTTACTCTGGATCATTTATGAACATCTGACCTATATGTAATTTACCTCTAGTTTTATCCTGCCATAATTTCCCAAATTTGCTACGGTTGGATATGTTTTCAGTTAGAGGTAATGATGTTAAATGATTATTATTTATATCTTGCTGATTTTCAAATATAATATAATATAATATAATATAATATAATATAAATACTACTCTGAAATAGGAGAAGTTATAGAACAGCAGAATGGAGTCCATCTATAGGAGAGTGTGTGTACATTGTCTGGCAAGGTTGAATCGGGACCAATGGCGGTACATCTCAGTGGAAGAGATGATTAGCATAGTGGGACCAAGGCTTTCCTTTAAACAGGGCTGTGCACTAAGTCACGCTTGTCAGAACATAAGCAGAGTTCCAAAGTTCTAAAGACACTCACAATGGAAAGGTTCACTTTTTGTTTTCATTCTAAGAAATATTTTGATAACATGCTAAGAAGTGAGGGAGAAGGTGACCTGGAGAACATGGTAGCCACACCTAGCACAACGCTTCCCAGTTGTTCAGGCAAAAGAGGAAGCTAGATGAATTACACATGATACTTGGTAAGTGTAGGCAAAGCAGTTTATTTCTATGTAATATTCTCTCATTCTAAATTTTAGACTCTATAATGGTCAGTTATGTATATCCTTGATGCTGTATTTTTTTACTTGGTGTAATAGAATAAGATAGGTAAGTATGTGGTTCAGATTTAACAAGTAAAGTTGAGGAAAGATAATAGATCCCAGACTATTTGAATGTTGAATTTTGCAGTGTCATCAGATGTCCCTGTAAGAACAGGTACATCAGGCCAAGGCTCACTAGTCTGTTTTGGCGTCTCATTCTGAATTCAGTTATGTCTATTAGACCATGTGAGAAGCTTGCATTCCAAGGGCCTTGAGTTGCCCTTGTCTGTTTCAACTCCCTGGTGTCTGGATTTCTTCCCTATCTCAGGCAGTGAAGGTGCTGCTCCAGCTTGCAAAGGTCATGTTCTACCTGATGCCCACATGGAACTTTCTCTTTCTCAGTCTAGAACACCAACAGAGGCTATTCTCTCTGAGTATACATTGAACCCTAGCTCACAACACAAAGATTACAGGGCTGTTTCACTCCTGGATATAAAATGTAAACTGCCTTCTGTTTCTTTTGCTTCCTGGGACAGGCCAACCTGGGGAACCTGGATATGCTAAAGATGGACTTCCAGGAAGCCCTGGCCCTCAAGGAGAAACAGGACCAGCTGGACATCCTGGCCCTCCTGGACCTCCCGGCCCACCTGGCCTGTGTGACCCCTCCCAGTGTGCATACTTTGCCAGCCTTGCTGCCCGGCCAAGTAATGTGAAGGGCCCATAGAAGATTCTAGATCATCAAAACACTACTATGGATTTCTGAAACTTGAACTCGGAGCCCATTGGGAAGCCAGAAGCCTTGAAACATTTCACATCCTCCTTTACTCTCCCCTTCCTACCTCCCACCTTTTCTTCCTGTTTCCCTCTTTCTGCTCTTTCCTCTCGGCCTGCCTTGTTTTTCCCCTTCCTCGGAGACCTCACAGTTATTAAAACCAACAGATACTGTCAGACAGTCAGGTTATTATTAATATTATTTTTATTGTTTGCTGTTATTTCTAAGGCGAATAGTTTTGAGGGCGCTTCCTGGTGATCAGGAAGTAGTTTCCTGGCTGAGCTCCCCCGTCATCACTGGCTGATGTGTGACAGCCAATTCTGAGGAACCCTCGGTGCTATGCAACCCTGACCATGTATGCACTTGCTGATTTTACCTCTTTCCTGGAAAGGAAGCTTTAAGGGATGGAGACTGTAAGGTTGTTTCCTCAGCTGTGCCTAAAGATGGCCCAGGGAGAAGTAAGTTTGAAATCCCCACCTCTCCGGAGAGACTTGAAGCAAGAAGAAGAATTTTCAACCTGAAAGAATTCATTGACATCTGGAGACAAGGTGCACATCTGGAGTTCAGAACTGCCTCAGGGCATTGGGGGAGGGTGGTTATCCTTGGTGCTTCAGGCTACCAGAACCCCAAAAGAAGTCACATAGTACTGGCAGTAGCTTGTGTCTGGGGCCCTTTAAGAACAAGCTGGTGCTGAAGAAGAGTCCCCAGGTGTGACTTCCCTTCTAACTGTGGCCTGAATCCCTTCAAGTTCCTCCAGCTGGTTTCAATTGTGTGAGTTGCAAAATAAAACTTTTCAATGGTCAATTGCTTTACTTACTTGTGGGTGGTTTACTACCGTGTACATGGGGGACCTGTATCAGTCATGCCTGTGTGTGTGTGTGTGTGTGTGTATGTGTGTGTGTGACTGTGTGTGTTCTCCACACATTCCATGAACAGGTGATTACTAAACGTATTTCCCTCTCTATTGATCCTTGCTCCTGGGATCAAGAAATATTCGTTTATTTCTGTTCTCTAGCTTCTCCTGGGCACTAGGTGAGCCTTCTTTGAACTGCAATACCGTGTCTTAACTGTTCTCTCCAGATGTTCATCACCATGCCCTTTGAGGATGCATCCAGATGTTTTTTGGCATATGGAAAGAAGCCCCTTCAGCATGCTCAAGCACCACTGCAGGCAGGGTCTGTTGCCAATTGGAAAGTTGACTTCCATAGGAGGGTTCCTGTGGATGCATGTCCTTACCAGCAGTCTGGACAAATTACCCTTGTCAATGTTCTCCACTTGACTGAAGACACTGGTTGATGGATGGACTGATGAAGCTATCCATTCACAAGATGCTTTAGTTAGGGTTTCAAATTGCTGTGATCAAACACCTTGACCAAAGGCAAGTTTTGGGGAAAAGGGTTTAATTCAGCTTACAACTCTCAGTTCACACTCAAACACAGAGGGAAGGAACTCAAAGCAAGAAAGTGGAGGCAGGAACTGAAGCAGAAGCCATAGAGGAATGCTGCTGCTTACAGGCTTTTTCTCTGTATTGCTCAAACTGTTTTCTTATTCCATCAAGGACTGCTTGCCCAAGGAGGGGAACCACCCCCCAAAAGCTGGACTCGCCCACATCAATTATTAATCAAGAAATTGCTCTACACAATGGCTACAGGCCAGTCTTATGGGGAAATGTTCTCAATTGAGATTCCCTCTTCTCAAATGACTCTAGCTTGTGTCAAATGGACATAAAATTAACCAACACACGTGTCCACTCATCTGAGTGACTGGCTCCTCACATACTTAAACTGTATTAGTTCACCAAGCTACTCTATTGTACCTCTTGATTTAGACACTTCGAATTGGCTTAGGAACCAGAAATAGAAGCATCGAAAGAAGGCTTAAAGATTGATTAGGAAGAGAAATATTACTTTAGTGATTTTAAATTAAGATCCAAGACCTTGCCTTCTATTAGGCAAGTTGGTACTGATGCAGAAAAGTTGATTTGGTAGGGTTGAGCTAGGCAGCATACATCAGTGCAGGAAAGGATTTTCTCTGGAGCCTCTTTGATATCTACCAGCTCAGTTGTCCTCAGCACAATGTAAGATGCCAAAGTAATGTAATATTTTTGTTTGAAGGAATATCAAGAGCTCAGAACTCTCTTCCAGTGATCATGACCCAGAGCAAGAGTCACATGTAGCATGTGTGTGTGTGTGTGTGTGTGTGTGTGTGTGTGTGTGTGAATGCCAAGAATTTGGGGATAAAATATTTACCCTGACAAAACATGGCACCCTTTAACATTTATTTTTATTTTATTTTATTATTAAAAGAAATACATTTAGGGGAGTTTTTAATCCACTGAAAAATTAAGGAGAAAGTAAAAGTTCCTATGTATTCCTAGTCCCCCTACCAAAACTGCACTGTAGAATACACATGTGCTACAGTTGAGGGACCTAGACTGTTAGTAACTGGAACTCACACCTTATATTCTGGTTCATTGTTGTATTCTGGGTTTGATCTGAAGTACAGTGATATTTACCCACCAGTGTAAGTTCACAGAGAAGCTTCATTGTCTCCAAAACCTGTTGTACTCTATCAAATCATTCCTATCTCCTCCCTAACCCCAATAATGATGGTTTGTATACTCTTCTTGTAGTTTCGCTTTTTCCAGAATGTCATAGTTAGGGTCCTATAGATTTAAGCCTTTTCTTTTTTGTTTTTCTTAGAAATTTTCTTCATTTACATTTCAAATGCTATCCCGAAGGTCCCCTATACCCTCCCCCTGCCCTGCTCCCCAACCTACCCTTTCCCACTTCCTGGCCCTGGCATTTACCCTGTACTGGGGCATATGATCTTTGCAAGACTAAAGGCCTCTCCTCCCATTGATGGCAGACTAGGCCATCCTCTACTACATATGCAACTAGAGACACAGCTTTGCGGGGGCGGGGGGGGAGGGTTACTGGTTAGTTCATATTGTTGTTCCCCCAATCAGGTTGCAGACCTGATTTAAGCCTTTTCAAACTACCTTCTTTTGCTTAGAAATATACACTTAACATTCTTCTATGACTTTTATGGCTAGGTGACTCATTTATCTTTATTGCTGAATAATATTCCATTGATTAGAGTTGCCATAGCTTTTATATCAACTCTTCTACTGACTGCCATCTTTGTTGATTCTTTTTGTAATACTTACAAATAAAACTCCTCTAATCATCCATTCATTAAATATGAATGAGTGTTCTTGTTCCCATTTTGTGTGGTCAGCCTTTTGCATCTTTGCTCTTATGTATTCTGCTTCTTATGTTTAGCAGCTCCCTGACGATAGAGGGGAGCAGGCATCTTTGTTCATTCCCATGTGTTATGTTTTCTTTAGCAAGATGACTTTTCATAAAATTTTGTCATTTAAAAAAACCTGTTTTTCATATTGTATTTTATTGTATATAATAGTTCACATCTATTTTTCGAAAGCCTGATCATTCCTGAGACCTGGATTGCTGCAGAACCAGGAGTACTGTCCTGTCCCAGAGGAGTCGCGGGTGAGACAATAAAACCAAATGTGTCACATTTAAAATATAAATGAGCATGGGAGATCTTTCCATATTCTGAGATCTTCTTCAATTTCTTTCTTCAGAGACTTGAAGTTCTTGTCATAAAGATCTTTCACTTCCTTATTTAGAGTCACACCAAGATATTTTATAGTATTTGTGACTATTGTGAAGAGTATTGTTTCCCTAATTTCTTTCTCAGCCCTTTTATCCTTTGTGTAGAGAAAGGCCATTGATTTGTTTGAGTTAATTTTATATCCAGCTACTGCACTGAAGCTGTTTATCAGGTTTAGGAGTTCTCTGGTGGAATTTTTGGGGTCTCAAATATATACTATCAAAAGCAATCTACTGATTCAATGCAATCCCCATTAAAATTCCAACTCAATTCTTCACTGAGATAGAAAGGGCAATTTGCAAATTCACCTGGAATAATAAAAAACCTAGGATAGCAAAAACTATTCTCAACAATAAAAGAATCTCTGGTGGAATCACTATGCCTGACATTAAGCTGTACTACAGAGCAATTGTGATTAAAACTGCATGGTACTGGTACAGCAACAGACAGATAGATCAATGGAATAGAATTGAAGACCCAGAAATGAATCCACACACCTATGGTCACCTGATCTTTGACAAGGGAGCTAAAACCATCCAGTGGAAAAAGGACAGCATTTTCAACAAATGGTGCTGGCACAACTGGCTGTTAGCATGTAAAAGAATGCGAATTGATCTATTCTTATCTCCTTGTACAAAGCTTAAGTCTAAGTGGATCAAAGACCTACACATAAAACCAGAGACACTAAAATTTATAGAGGAGAAAGTGGGGAAAACCCTCGAAGATATGGGCACAGGAGAAAGATTCCTAAACAGAACAGCAATGGCCTGTGCAGTCAGATCAAAAATTGACAAATGGGACCTTATAAAATTGCAAAGCTTCTGTAAGGCAAAAGACACAGTCAGCAAGACAATAAGGCCACCAACAGATTGGGAAAGGATTTTTACCAATCCTAAATCTGATAGGGGACTAATATCCAACATCTACAAAGAAGCTGGACTCCAGAAAAATGAATAACCCCATAAAAAATGGGGTACAGAGCTAAATAAAGAATTCTCAACTGAGGAATTCTGAATGGTTGAGAAACAACTGAAAAAAATGTTCAAGATCCTTAATCATCAGGGAAATGCAAATAAAAACAACACAGATTCCACCTCACACCAGTCAGAATGGCTAAGATCAAAAATTCAGGTAACAGCAGATGCTGGCGAGGATGTGGAGAAAGAGGAACACTCCTCCATTGCTGGTGGGATTGCAAGCTTGTACAACCACTCTGGAAGTCAGTCTGGTGTTTTCTCAGAAAACTGGACATAGTACTACCAAAAGATCCTGCAATACCTCTACTGGGCATATACCGAGAAGATGTTCCAACTGGTAAAAATGACACATGTTCCACTATGTTCATAGCAGCCTTATTTATAATAGCCAGAAGTTGGAAAGAACCCAGATGTCCCTCAACAGAGGAATGGATACAGAAAATGTGGTACATTTACACAATGGAGTACTATTCTGCTATTAAGAAAAAAAATGAATTTATGAAATTCTTGGGCAAATGGATGTATCTGGAGGACATAATCCTTAGTGAGGTAACCCAATCACAAAAGAAGTCATTGGATATGCACTCATTGATAAATGGATATTAGCCCAGAAACTTAGAATACCCAAGATACAATTTGCAAGACACAAGAAAATCAAGAAGGAAGACCAGCGCATGGATACTTCATTCCTCCTTTGAATAGGAAACAAAATACCCATGAAAGGAATTACAGAGACAAAGTTTAGAGCTAAGACGAAAGGATGGACCAAACAGAGACTACCCCACCAGGGGGGATCCATCCCATAATCAGTCATTAAACTCAGACACTATTGCATAAGACAGCTAGTGCCTACTTAAGGGACCCTGATATAGCTGTCTCGTACAGAAGTGTATGCTATAAGCTGGAACACAGGGCCCACAATGGAGAAGCTAGAGATAGAACACCAGGAGCTGAAGGGGTCTGCAACCCTAGAAGAGGAACAACAATATGAACTAACCAGAACCCCCAGAACAGGTGTCTCTAGCTCTACATGTAGCAGAAGATGGCCTAGTCGGACATCATTGGGAGGAGAGGCCCCTTGGTATTGTAATCTTTATATACCCCAATACAGGGGAATGCCAGGGCCAAGAAGTGGGAGTGGGTGGGCAGGGGAACAGGGTGGGGGGAGGAACTTTTGGGATAACATTTGAAATGTAAATTAAGAAAATATCTAATAAAAAAATAATAAAGTGAAAAAAAATATAAATGGTGGGCCTTACCATGAGACTGAGGTTTTATCTGGTTTTTGAAGACTAAAATGACTCATACTTGGACATACAAAAGTTAGGTGTCCAGCAGCCAGATCTTCCCCAATCCATGATGTAGGAGCATCAGTACCCTCTGGGTCTACAATATGCATCCCAAGGCTGGGGACTCTGGGGGCCTTCTGTCAGGTATTTTTAAAGAACACCAGAGCTCACCCAGTTGTATGCAGAGGGCTTGGCAAATGTATGTCTCAGAAATGCTGCACAGGTAAGGAGATGCCTGGTCTAATTGGGTGTACCTCCAGCTATTCATTAATGTAGCTGGAGGTACAGCTTCAGAGCCATTGTTACTTCCTTGCTTTCTCTCTTACCCATTGTGAAGATCCATCTCAGGGTCCTCCTATCCTCAGTATTGTGTAGGACCTAAGTATGTCATAATATATAAAATTATAGCTGGCAGGCTAGTGAAGCCATTTAAAGTCCCAGACCTCTCTGAGATGTGTGAGATGAAGACCAAGATCGTCCTCAAGATATCAGTGGCCTGAAAAAGTTCGGAGAAACCAAGGGATACCTCTTCAACCTGGTCTAGACCAGATCTCTCCTGCTACTTATGCACATAGTCATGTGTTCTCAGTGAGTGATTGGGTCAATGTCTTCACATCTTATAGTCCTAAGATTGGGGAAAGAAAGATTGATAAGGAAGAGGAACCGTTCTGGTACAAGAGGACCTGTGATGCTCTGTCTCCAGGACCTGTTGTCAAGTTTGGCAGCTGCATTAAAACCTGAGAGGAGAGTTAGAGAATGTGTGGATGAACATAGTGGCTTTCAGCTGGCATCCATGATGGCCTTTTAACAGGAAGAGCATAGCCACAGATGATATGATTTCTTTACTATAAGGGTCCTTCAGAGACAGCAGGTGCTTTCAGGCCTAGAGAAAACTACAGGGTAGATACAATCTGTAGATAAGGCCATAGCCCATGGAATTTGTATCAAGGAATGGGACAACATGGATACAAGTGACAGGATTCAAGACAAGTATCAAGAGAAACACAGATGGAACAGGTTTTATACTGAGTAGGATATGGAAAGGAGAGGTTATTATGAAATGGTCTTCTAAACGGTGGGTGGTGAATAAGAAACTGAGTAGACTTTATTTCATGTGCTTCTGGTGTCAGTAGCTTGGAAGCAGTCCTGTAAGCCACCTTCATGGGAAACATGATCCATACAAGAATTTTAAGGGGCAAAGTATCCTGTGCAAGGCCCAGCAGCGAGAATGTAGCAGGATCAAGATAGAACCTGTATGCATTTTGTCCCATTTCCTTAAGATGGAAGAACTCCAGGTTCTCCACAGAGCTCTAAAGCAGGTGATAATTCAGTGGAGAGCTGGAGATTCTGTGATCTGGCAAGCCAAAGGAACAGGTGGAAGGACAGAGGTCCAACTCTTCCCAGGAAGATGCCTGGACTGGAATTAAGGAACAGATTAGGAAGGCCAAATCCTTAGGGGTTAGATTTTGTTAACAATGTCTTCTTAGAAGTCTGGAGGAGAATCAAAACTGGTGGTGACAGCCCAGGGCACCCATAATCCAGGTAGAGATAAGAAAAACCTAGTAGAAACCTGAGGTGACACATATGGTCGGTCTGCTTTGATACCAGAGTAATCATGAACTTGTAATATCTTGTAAGATATTAGTAATGACTTTATGAGAGCAAAATGTCTAGGCTCCATGGCTTCCTAGAACCACTCCACAGTAGGAACATCCAAGGCTAAGGAGGGGGATGTGCTTTTTCTGAAGGTAATAGTGAAGAAGTGGCCTTGAGCCCATCTTCGATGTCCTATCCAAGAATTTGTCTCTCTATTAATTCAGTGCATTTCTTATACCTTAATTAATTTTTGCTTCTTTATAAGTAGTAATACTATAATGCTTAGTTCTAATTGTCAGCATGGCACAGAGTAGAACCACCTGTGAGAAGGAACTCTGAGAATGTGAGAGATTACTTTAATTGCTTTAATTGATGTGGGAGGGCCAGTCCACTTGTGTAGGGTACCATTCCATAGGTTTAGGGGTCTTGAATTTTACAAAGGGGAAAAAACTAGAAGCAGAAAAGAATGCATGAGTTACCTACTTATTCTCTGCTCCTAACTGGTGTATATGTATCTGCTTCTAGCTCCTAACACCTTGACTTTCATACAACAATGCTCTGTGACACTGAATACTGAGACAAATAAGTCCTTTCTCTGTAAATTGATTTGATTAGGCCACAGCAAAAGGGAACAAAACAGAACCAAGTATCTATAAATTCATAATTGAATATGCTAATGTTTTCCTATTATATATTAAAATGCAAACCTAACTATAATGAGGGAAACTGCCGTCTTCTCGTCTTCTCTTAACTGCCCACTCAGAGCCTGTCAGCATCCTTAGGCTAGCACCACTGGCAAGAACATGCATGTGTGAGGATATCAGAGGGAACTGGCCAACAGTCGGTAGCCATCAGGCAAAGTCATATGACCTCTCTCTCTGCTTGTAAGTAAGCCTAGTCCCGGAGGTTTTCGGTGAGGTTTATAGGGAGTTAATAATATGAAGGACAGCATTATATATCAAGACAAGATCAATAAACAGCTCTGTCAAGCCATATTTTTTGCCTGAAGCAGAGGAATAAATTAAAAAACACCAATCTGTCCTTATTTTGAGTGTAATAATTTGTTCTCTGTGGATTTTTCTACATTGATTTAGAATTTTTAAAAAAGCTTTCATTTATTATTTATTCATTTAATATATTGTTCCTAGTATTTTTTTTTAAAGATCTGTGGTGCACCTATAGTTCTATCTCACTTCTGATAAATGCCTGTATGGGATGGAGTATCTAGTCAGAGGCAGCACACTTAACACAAAGAACAAACTGCCCCACCCCGTCCCACTCTCCACCCACCAGCTTGGCTGGGTTAACAGAAAAGTTTACCTGGGAAGTTGGTCTGCTTACCAAGTAGAGAAAGAGATTAGGGCACCAGAAAAATACAGAGGGCTCTGAAGCTGGTGCCTTCCCCAGTACTAGAGCACAGACAGGAGGATGAGGCCCAGAAAGAGGAGTGGATGCCCAAGATGGCAACAGTCTAGCACATGAAGGAACTCCTTCCTGTATTTGCACAGTCCCTGGCTCAAGAGATCTCATAGGGATGCCTTGGAGATGCTTCAACTGAAGAATCTGCATGAACTGAGAGTACCTCAGAGAGAGAATCAGCTTGCAGTGCACTCTTTCCAGACCCAATGGAGCCTTCTCTCTGTCACATGACTCACCTCTACCCAGCCTACAGCTGCCAACTGAGCTGCCTCAGAAATGGGCTCAATGTATACCTCTAGTGTTTACCATTACTGACAGCCTTTTGCTGTTCACTTTGTTCTTTGAGTTACTGCTTTCTGAGACCATAGGATCAGCAGTTGGCCAACAACTTCCTGAATTAGGGTTATCTGTAGGAGCCTTGGAGGGAAATAACACAGAGGTCCCAAGTTTAAGTTCGTTGAGCTTTGAAGAGGAGAGGTGGTAGGATTCCAGAGGAATGTGCACCCTGTACCCTGTGAGGCTTGCATTTTTCGTGTAAATGTGGATTTACATCACCTAGGACACAACACTCTGGGTGTGTATGTGAGAGAGGCTCCAGAGATTAATTGAGGAAGAAAGTCCTTTCCTAGCTGTAGGTGTCACTATCCCATGAACTTAGATGTATTTTGATCACATATATCTAATCTCCAAACACCTCATTTACATTTGATACCCAGGCAACATTGTGTTTTCTCCTCCTCCTCCTCCTCCTCCTCCTCCTCCTCCTCTTCCTCCTCCTCCTTTTTCTTCTTTTCTTCTAGTTGTCAAGTATAGTTGATGTTGTTCATATACTTTTGAATATGTGGCCATTTACTGGAGCTGTGGTCAACACACTAGGGCTACATCCTTAAAAAATATTGCTTCTCCTCTTTCAGAATCTATCAATTGCTAATAGCTCTTTAACTATGGATAGGCTTTTCTGCCCACCTCTTCTCTCCATACTGGGATTTTGTCTGTCTTGAGTTTTCACATATCTTGTCTACATTGTCAAAATGTCTGTGTTCATAACTACCCTACTATGTCCAGAAAACTATGTTCCTTGTAGTCATCAAGGACTTCTTCTCTTACAATCTTCCTGTACCCTCTTTCACAAAGTCCCCTGATCCTCGGTATAAGGATTTTTGATAGTAGATGTCCTGTTCAGGGTTGAGCATTATGTAGACTTATTCTCTGCATCTTGTACTGTCCTGAGTCTCTGGGTTCATCACCATCTGCTGATAAAGAAGCTTTTCTTATGAGGTTGAGAGAGGCACTCTTCCATGTTTGTAAAAGTCAGTTTAGAACTGTTCCCATTTAGCAGGATAATAGTAGTAGGTTTTCACTTAGAGCCTATAGGTTTTCTAGTTACAGGTTCTTGAAGTCAGTATTGGTGCCAGATGTGAACTTTAACTTGTATAGTGGCTTTAAATTTAATTAAAAAGTGGTTGTTACTTCCGTGACATTTCTCTCACTTTTGCAGCAGTGGGCATGTCTTGCTGGGTTGGTGTTATAGCTTGAAATGTTCACATTCAAGTAAGGCTCATAGTTACTTTCTTATCTGGTGATGCGTATAGACTTCCATCACTATAAAAGCTAGCTAACTAAATGGTGAGGCTTCCAGGTGAGTACTTCATTGAGTTCTTCATGTTCTATGTGTCAAGTATGGAGTATCTTCCACAATGGATTTTATTATCAGGTTCTTTTTATATGCTAGCCTGTAGCATCTTATAGGGACATTGTTGCTCCGTTATAGAGTAATTACATTCAAACTCTTTTTTATGACTATGTATATATTTTAAGAAGTGTCTACAGTAAACTCTGCTTCCATAAAACTTTCCAACTGTCTATAATATTAGCTGTCCTTTTCTATATTCCTTCTCTACCTGCCCTTACATTCCCTACTCCATTTAACCCTTTTCTGTTACATTATTTTCCTCTAACAATTTATAGCACAGTCTTCTATTCCCTCTCCCTTGAAATCCTCTTCCATGATCCTTTAGGAATTTCCTGATCTCTAGAAGCATTTCAAACGGAACACACATATCTGAAGATTCCAAGCTAACACCCACAAATGAAAGAAAATATGTGAAAATTTGATTCTTCTTTCTGAATCTACAGAATGGAAGAAGAAGAAAAAAAAAAAAAAAAAAAAAAAAAAAAAAAAAAAAAAAAAAAAAAAAAAAAAAAAAAAAAAAAAAAAAAAAAAAAAAAAAAAAAAAAAAAAAAAAAAAAAAAAAAAAAAAAAAAAAAAAAAAAAAAAAAAAAAAAAAAAAAAACAAGTTTACCAGCTACATCTGACAGGTGTTGGTATCTAGGATATACAAGTAAATAAATAAAGAGCTTAAGCATCAAGACAGCAAACCCAATTAAGAAATTCAGTGTAGAACTAAACAGACAGTTCTCAAAGATGAAAGTCAAGTGGGTGAGAAGCATTCTAAAAAAGGTTCACTATACTTCTATCAAGGAAATGTAAACTAAAGTTACTTTGAGATTTCATGTCTTTTTTTTTTCTGTCTAAAAGAACTTCAGGGACAAAAAATGGAGACAAGAGAGATAAGAATGGATTCATTTGCATTCTTCTACATGCTCACGGACAGTTGAGCCAGCACCATTTGTTGAAAATGCTCTCTTTTTTTTTTTTTTTAAAGAAAGAAAGAAAAGAAAATGCTGTCTTTTTTCTACTGGATGGTTTTAACTCCCTTGTCAAATATCAAGTGACCATAGGTGTGTGGGTTCATTTCTGGGTCTTCAATTCTGTTCCATTGATCTACTTGACTGTCACTGTACCAATACCATGCAGTTCTTATCACAATTGTTCTGTAGTACAGCTTGAGGTCAGGGATGGTGATTCCTCCAGAAGTTCTTTTATTGTTGAGAATAGTTTTCACTATCCTAGGTTTTTTGTTATTCCAGATGAATTTGCAAATTGCTCTTTCTAACTCTGTTAAGAATTGAGTTGGGATTTTGATGTGGATTGCATTGAATCTGCAGATTGCTTTCAGCAGGATAGCCATTTTTACTATCTTGCCAATCCATGAGCATGGGAGATCTTTCCATCTTCTGAGATCTTCTTAAATTTCTTTCATCAGAGACTTGAAATTCTTCTCATACAGATGTTTTACTTGTTTAGTTAGAGTCACACCGAGGTATTTTACATTATTTGTGACTATTGGGAAGGGTGTTGTTTCCCTAATTTCATTCTTGGCCTGTTTATCCTTTGTGTAGAGGAAGGCCACTAATTTGTTTAATTTAATTTTATATCCAGCTACTTTGCTGAAGTTGTTTATCAGGTTTAAGGATTCTCTGGTGGAACTTTTGTGATACTATAATATCATCTGCAAATAGTGATATTTTGACTTCTTCCTTTCTAATTTAGATCCCTTTGATCTGCTTTTGTCATCTAATTGCTCTGGCTAGGACTTCAAGTACTCAAAGCTGAACCAAGTGGATCAAGGACCTCCACATTAAACCAGTTACACTGAAACTTATAGAGGAGAAAGTAGTGAAGAACCTCAAGGATATAGGCATAGGGGAAAATTCCTGAACAGAACAGCAATGGCTTGTGCTGTAAAATCAAGAATCAACAAATGGGACCTCATAAAATTGCAAAGCTTCTGTAAAGCAAAGGACACTGTCAATAAGACAAAAATGCAACCAACAGATTGGGAAAAGATCTTTACCAATTCTACATATGATCGAGGGCTAATATTCAATATATACAAAGAACTCAAGAAGTTAGACTCCAGAGAAACAAATAATCTCATTTAAAATGGGGTACAGAGCTAAACAAAGAACCCTCAATTGAGGAATACCGAATGGCTGAGAAGCACCTAAAAAATGTTCAACATCCTTAATCATCAGAGAAATGCAAATCAAAACAACCCTAAGATTCCACCTTACACCAGTCAGAATGGCTAAGATCAAATACTCAGGTGACAGCAGATGCTGGTGAGAATGTGGAGAAAGAGGAACATTGTTCCATTGCTGATGGGATTGCAATCTGGTACAACCACTCTGGATATCAGTTTGGCAGTTCCTCAGAAGATTGGACATAGTACTTCCAGAGGACCCAGCAATACTACTCCTGGGCATATACCCAGAAGATGCTCCAACAGGTAATAAGGACATATGCTCTAATATGCTCATAGCAGCCTTATTTATAATAGCCAGAAGCTGGAAAGAACCCAGATGTCCCTCAACAGAGGAATGGATACAGAAAATGTGGTACATTTACACAATGGAGTGCTACTCAGCTATATTAAAAAAAATGAAAATTTTTATATAGTTTTTATAGTTTTCATATTAACGAATAATAATATTCATAAATTATATAGTTTTTAGTTCATATTGTTGTTCCTCCTATGGAGCTGCAAACCCCTTCAACTCCTTGGGTCCTTTCTCTAGCTCCTTCATTGGGGACCCTGTGCTTAGTCCAATGGATGACTGTGAGCATCTCCTTCTGTATTTGTCAGGCACTGGCAGAGCCTCTTAGGGGACAGGTATATCAGGCTCCTTCCAGCAAGCTTTAATTAGCACCCACACCAATGTCTGGGTTTGGTGGTTGTATATGGGATGGATCCTAAGGTGGGGCAGTCTTTGAATGGCCTTTCCTTCAGTCACCGCTCTACACTTTTCTCTGTAACTCCTTCCATGGATATTTTGTTCCTCCTTTCTAAAAAGGAATGAAGTATCCATACTTTGGACTTCCTTCTTCTTGAGTTTCATGTGTTTTGTGAATTCTATCTTGAGTATTCCATATTCCTGGCCTAATATCCACTTATCAGTGAGTGCATATCATGTGAGTTTTTGTGACTGGGTTACCTCATTCAGGATGATAGCCTCAAGATCCATCCATTTGCCTAAGAATTTCATAAACTCACTAAGCACAGGGTCCCCAATGGAGGAGCGAGAGAAAGGACCCAAGGAGTTGAAGGGGTTTGCAGCTCCATAGGAGGAACAACAATATGAACTAAGCAGTACCCCCAGAGCTCCCTGAGACTAAACCACCAACCAAAGAAAACACATGGTGGGACTCATGGCTCCAGCTGCATATGTAGCAGAGGATGGCCTAGTCATCAATGGGAGGAGAGTCCCTTGGTCCTGTGAAGGTTCTATGCCCCAGTGTAGGGGAATGGCAGGGCCAGGAAGTGGGAGTGGGTAGGTTGGTGAGGAGGGAGAGGGGAGAAGGGTTTAAGAGGAGGGAGATTTCAGAGGGAGACCAGGAAGGGGGATAACATTTGAAATGTAAATAAAGAAAATATCTAATAAAATAAAAATAAATATAGATGGAGAAGAGACTAAAGACCAGAGAGCCCAGCAGGGCTGTCCTCTGAGAGGCTCTACTAGCAGCTGGATGAGACAGATGCAAATACTTAAACCCATCAGCAGTCAGGCACCCCTCTGGTTCAGTTAGAGAAAGGATTAAAGAGGCTGAAATGGAGGGTGACCCCATAGGAAGACCAGCAGTCTCAAATATCCCAGACCCCAGGGAGCTCCTAAAGACTGAGCCACCAACCAGGGAGCACACACAGGCTGGTCCAAGCCTCCTGGCACATACATAGTAGAGGACTGCCTGGTCTGGCTTCAGTGGAAGAAGATGTGCCTAATCCTTGAGAGACTTGTGGCCCCAGAGAAGGGTGAGGCCTGTTGGAGGGTGCACCCTATCTGAGGCAAGGGGGAAGAAGAGTAGGGGTGAGGAATTGTAGGAGGGGAGACCGGGGGCAATGGCTGGAATGTAAATAAATAAAATAATCTAAAAAACAGAGCCTCAAATAATCATATTATTTTGTAGTTATCTAAATTCTACACAAGATATCAAGTGTGCACACATATTATCTCCTTTACTTGTCAGATCATAAATGTATTATTTTCCCCTCCCCTTTCCTCTCTCCAATGCATCCCATAGAAGCCCCTTGTTATCTTCCAAATTCATGGCATCTTATAAAATGTATGTCCTTTTATTTTAAACTACTCGGTCCCTTAATGATTTCAGTGATTGGTTTTTAAGTAAAGGAATGCTAAAAATTACAATTAAAAGGGGACGCTAGCAGACTTACTTAAATCAGGAGCAAGACTGCATTGCATAAGAAGAGACCAGAATGTGGGAAAAAAATGCTGGAGCAGGAGAGATGCCTTAACCCAGACAGCCTTGGGGTTTCCTGGGTGAGAGCATGCCAAGACACCAGCCACACTTCCTTCTACAAGAACAAGTCTCTCAGGCTCTATGCCAATCCAACTTAATAAGAACTTTTTGCTCTTTTCTCTCATCCATGTAACTTTTGTCCCCACTCTTATCCAGCACGGTATAATCACAGTTCCCCAGTTCAGAGAGTTTGGAAGAAGATAAATAGCGTAATTACCTATGTGTCAATCCATGTTCTGTTATTGCACTGAGCAAACATTAACTTGATCTGCTGCTGCTCAAACAAGATTAAAATCTAATCAAGATGTTCAAGGCCTACTCATCCCACCTTCAATTTGTGAATCACGGTTAATATTTTTTTTTAAATCTTCTCTCAGTTGCTCATTGTAACCTATTCAGTTCACTTGAGAAATGCAATCACCTGCCCCTTCTGTCCGCCAATTGATCTCTCACATTCATGTAAGTGGGAGACAAGTGCATTTTTATAGCATATGTTTATAAACTTGACCTATAATTATGTGCTCCAGCTTGGGATGCATCCCTTTCTTCAATGTAAGCAAGAAAATTAGTCATAGAAAGATGCTCAGCATCCTTTTCATCCAGAGGCACTAGTCTAGGAACACTAGTAGAATGTCGGTTGCATGGTCCTGGTTGGAGAAGAAACCAGAAAAGAGGAGGCAGGTAGGATACTGGAGACCTGATCTGACAACCAGTGGTTTCTCCATCCTGGACCTGTCAAGAGATCAAGGAAACAAGGAAGGTAAGAGATATGACAAAGCCAAAAGATATTTTCTATTATAGAGGTTGAATGAGGTCCCATTATACATGAGGAATCACAGATTTGGAACTGTAACTGGAAACTTGACATTCTCTGTCCTCTGACATAGATAATAAAAGCATTTCTTCAGTGGCTACATGTATGTAGACCGTGAGGAACTTTCTCATGCTCAGCCCTAGGGACCCTTTTGTTCAGTTTTAGGCCATATGGCATTCCTCAAGTGTAGCTCTACACTTCGTCCTCTTTACCACCCTCATAATGCCTCTGCTCACAGACATTCTTTACACTTGGGTAAACTCTGACAGCATCCCTACCCATGGTGCAGGTGCCTGCCTATCTCAGCCTCCTAAATCAATTCTTGGGAAAATCATTTGCATACTTGCTTTCGCCAGAAGCTTTCTTTGAGGCATCGTAAATGCAAATGAAATCATTAAAGCGTTTTGAAAGTTTAGGTAGAGTTGCTTCCCTACTAAAAATACTATGTGACAGTGGATTATCTATTCTGTGTGCCTGTCGGCCTGTCTTCCATCTATATTATTCTGGAAGACTCAAAATCACACTTCTTTGCAGTCCTGAACATTCCTACCCTGCATGTTTTCCTTCCTTAGGCAAATATGTGGGCTCAACATTCTCTGAGGGTTCTTATAGTCAGGTTTCACTTTACTCTCTCTTCCTCCTCTCCTTTTCCTTCTCTTGATCCCCCTCATCATCATCCTTATCTTCCTGCCCCTCCTCTTGCTCCTCCTCCTGCTCCTCCTCCTCTTCTTTCTACCCCTCCTCCTTCTCTATCTTCCTTTTCTCCTCCTTTCTCTTCTCTAGGGTAGGATCTTTTCTTGCCTGGCTACCTACCATTTGGCCTGGTGGAATTCCTTCTCCCTTGTCTTAGGGTTTTACTGCTGTGAACAGACACCATGGCCAAGGCAAGTCTTATAAAAAACAACATTTACTTCGGGCTGGCTTACAGGTTCAGAGGTTCAGTTCATTATCATCAAGGTGGGAGCATGGCAGTATCCAGGCAGGGACGGCACAGGCAGAGCTGAGAGTTCTATGTCTTCATTCTAAGGCTGCTAGTGGAAGACTGACTTCCAAGCACCTAAGGTGAGAGTATTAAACCCACACCCACAGTGACACACCTATTCCAACCAGGTCACACCTCCAAATGATGCCACTTCCTGGTCCAAGAATAGACAAACCATCACATCCTTCATCAGTGCTCAGTGTCTATTATAAGTTCCTTCCACAAATTCCTCACCCCCAAAGGGTTTGAAGCATGTACCACACCATGCCCTTTCTAATCTCATCTAGCCCCTGTAATCATGATGGCCATTGTTATCAGATTTCCTCATTCCCTGAATATGTTATTGCCTCACTACTCTTCATAATTTTGATGTGCTTACTCTCCTCACAGGTGTGAGATACCTCACATGTACCTCAGTCTCCAGACAACCTGGCTCTTCTCTAGTGGTCTCAATTTGATTTCTACCATGCTTCAGTCATTCACTGCATTAAAATTTATTCTGTTCTTAACTGTGACAATAGATCTCTTCACATAGCATCACCTCAACCATTCCCCTCTTCAATCATCTGTTTCATCATTCAACTCTGTCTTTTCTTCTCTGTGTCTTAACTGTTACTCTAGTGGCAAAGGCACACAGCCCACTGACCCTTCATACTTTTTTATTAAACAAGAGTTTGCTGCATGTTCCTTCATGATTATAGCCTCTATGTCCATTCATGTTCCTTCTTTCTCACTACTACTGTAGGGGCAGGCACACCAGTGTTTCTAACTTTCTCTCTCCTCTCTGTGTCTCTGTATCTGTCTCTGTCTCTGTCTCTGTCTCTCTCTCTCTCTCTCTCCTCCCTCTCCCTCTCCCCCTCCTCCTCCCCTCTGTTTTCTTTACTAAAACGGCAGACCACAGTAGAGAATCCACTGTCATGCTGATCAATGTTTCTTTTTATTAGTCAACACTAATACTGATTTCTTGGTACTATTTGTCCATATTGTTATATTTTCTTGCTTTGATCACTGGTTCACATTTCTTTGGTTTTTCTTTACCCACTAACTTCCTTCTGAAGTATATTTTAAAGTTGCTTTAAAATATTTTTATTGTTTTTCAAAATTCCATAGATGTATATAATGCATTTTTAAAGTTTAAAATAATGTTATGAAGTATTTGAGAAAATCTTATAATCTATAATGAAAATAGGCACCCCCAATTCCTCTTTCTCCTACCACATCTACTTCTACCTCTTTGCCCAAATCTATGCCTCTATGTTTTCATTTAGTAAATCATTGGCTTCAGTTCATGCTGTCCATAGAGCCCTGGATGTCAGGCATCCACTGAACTGTACTCAGCCTTTCAGAGCCATGCTGTTAAAGAAAACTGACTCTCTCTCTCCAAGGAGCCGTCAATCTTTCATAACTCCTCAGCTAGTGATGGTGGCCCTTACCCTTTTATCCCAGGCTAGAATGTGGATAGGTTTGAACTTGTGCCAGTCTTGTGCAGGTACCCATAGCTACTGTGATTTCATGAGTGTGGTGGCCCTGCCACATCTTGAAGGTTTCTTGCTCTCATCCTCCCAGATCTCTGGCTCTTACAATTATTTCATGCCCCTTTCCATGATGATGCTGATTCTCTGGAGGAAGTATACTATACATGTTTCACTTGTAAGTACCCCACAATCACTATTATTTGCACCTTGACCAGTTGTGATTTTAACCATTTCCCACCACACATAGAAGTGTCTCTGATGATATCTGAGAGCTGTTCCAGTCCGTCGGTCTAGAGATATAAATTTAGAGAGTTGCTTGATAGTGTGCCCATTTAGCAAAGTCATAGTAACTGGTTCACCCTTGGGCCTGTGAGATTTCATGGGTGTTTGGCCAGGTTAATGCTATAGGGAAAGTGTTTCTTATAGTGGTTGCAGCCTTAAATTTAACTAGAAAGTGATTGTTTATCCCAGTACCACTTGTCTGCCCATGGACATATCATGCTGGCTGGTCATTATTGCAGTTCACGGTAGAGCTTTTCTTCCTCACACTCTGCTTATGACCTTCCAGTCTTCTGAAGCTAGCTATCAGAGAACAAGTTTTCTCATCACTACCAATTTAATTTCTTATGTCCTGTTACCAAAGTGTGCTGTGTCTTCAGCAACTATCACACTTTGGTGGGCAACCGAAAGCAATGGCAGTGGCCTATATTGTTTGGGAGGTTTCTAGGGTACCTCTAACCAACAACTGGATGTGAAGTGTCCCTCCTGTCACTATGTTGTTCCTTAGCAGCCCATGTCTCCCATCTGTTTTAAAAAGTCTACATTTTCAGCTGAATCATTGGTTTCTGTTTTACTGAAGAGGGGTAACAAGATCTCATATTGCATTGCTCTACTGCATCTATGCTCAGCCATCCTCTCCTCCTGATGATCAGAGTGAGCTCACTCTGATTGCCCTTGCAGTAGGCCCTCTTACTGATGCCCTAAGTCCAAAGTCAGGTACAACAGATATTCTCCAGCTCTTTCTTCCCATCTCACCTATGTCTCTTTCCTTAGACCAATAATTCTCAGCCTTCATAATGCTGCAACCTTTTAAAAGAGTGCTTCCTATTGTGGTGACCCACAACTATAAAATTATTTTTATCGCTACTTCATAACTGCCATCTTTATATTGTTGTGAATTGGCATGTGAATTTTTTCTAAAGATAGAGGTCTGCCAAAGGGTTCTCAATGCTGCTGCATTAGATGGTTACAGCCAGCATGCTCTTATAATATTTTTAAATTGAAAATCACCTACAATATTCCTTGCTGTCATGCCTTCTCCAGTTATTCCTCCGTAGCTTTGTTCTTTCTTCAGTGAATTTCTATAAAGAGCTATATATGGTCAGTATAACCCAAGATCTCCTTTTAAACTGTCTTGGTCAGCAACTATTCAATGAACTGATTAAATAAACTGATTTAATGATTTCATCTCAATGTTGAAAATTTGTTGATCTTAAATAAAAATACAAAAACCAGAAATACTTGGCTAGGATCACATTTTTCATTGTATTGAAATCTGTTTTCATTTGGCTTCTAGGAGAACCTCCCATGTCACTGATAGGTCTCAGCCTCTCTCTTCCTTTGTCTTTCCCTCTCTTTAGTCATGCTTACCTTCTTCCATTACAATCACTGCATAGTCTTAACATTCAATTCCTAAACCTCAGTTCTGTCTTTATGATATTATTCATCTCATGATATGTAATACCCAATGCACAGAGATGACATTCAAGTTTAGGTGTCTTGGTGACTCCCTGAACTCCACATGCTTTTCATTTTGTTGTGCCACACCACTTGGATACCTATCAGTGTTAAATAGTACTACAAGTTTAAGACCATATGTCTTTCCATTTTCATGTATCTCTATCTGTTCTTCCTATCTTTTGCCTATGGGTTCTGACCACCTCTGACTATTGCAAGATTCTAGAACAGATGATGGTCTCCACTGAAGACCTAACAGCAGTTTATTAGCCACATATTCAGCCAAAGAAAGGATGACATTGCACCATATATGACACAAGAGCAGAAGCCATAGAAGTAAGGCTATGTCTCGATCCATGGGCAAGTTGTTCCTTAGTTCCAATGGGAGGCTATAACTGGTTTCTTTGAATAACATTTCAGGCTGGTAGGAATTGAAACCTGATAGTTTGAAAACTAGATGTCCTGCTGATCTAGCTTGTTGGGAGTTCATATGTGGAGAGCCTCTTCTTCTATATGATAAAATCATCCTGTTGGGATCACAGCTGTCAATGTCAAAAATAGGTGGTTAGGTTTTATAGCACACCATGCACACTCACAGATTCCATCTTTGCAGTTAAGGCTAACATCTTAGATGCCTGCACCTCTCTTTCCCCCCAGGAGTCCATAACTAGTCCATCATCAAGGTAACTTAATCCTTGCAGCAAATGTTTGATATGGGAGCTACTCCTGTATCTTTTATTTTTTTAACCAAGAAGAAAAGAATTAAATAAAAGTACAGTAAAGTTAATCACCGAGGGTCCAGTGTGAGAATGAAACACTTTGATTTTAGACTTACCATTCCTAGCCACAGTGGTCTTAAGTTCTGTCATTGAGAACTTCTGGCCCTTCCTTTTGTTTACGTCTCCATTCCTTGAAGTTGCCAGTGTTATCTGATTTTTCTGATCAAGGAAATGAGTCTGATGTAACCTGTATTCTTCCTATTGTTTTTCAGGGTGTATCAGTTGGCCTCTCTCCCTCATAGTTGGTAGGAGGGATTCTTCCTTACAATTAAAGGATGGTTTGACATAAGGCATGGCACCCTGGGTAACTGGGATCATTAACAGCTTATTGATCACACCTGTTCAGACAGAGCCTTTGGTGAGGACATGGCCTACCAGTCAAGTGTGCTGAGAACATATAGACATCATACCTGGGCTACCACATACAGTCATGAGCTGTATAGTATGAGGAGGTGAAGAATCCTGGGAACCTTCAGGTTAATTGGATTGCTTTATCCTTCAGGCTAGTAGGGAACTGAATTCTAGTCTTCAGTGATAAGCTATAACTGCATAGAGTACTGTTAACATGGAGGGTGGTTTAGCTAGGGAGACATACTCAGCAGAGGAAAGGCAGGAAGAGCCTTCTCCCAGTTTAAACTTTCCCAGTTTAGTAGCAAGTAATATTGAACACTGATAGATAGTAGGTTTAGCACATACACAGTCAAAGTTGATGTGCTTCTGTCTTCCATCTTATGGGAGAAGGATAAGTGGATCCCTACCAGGCTTTGTACTGCAGAGCAGACTTATAGCACATAGAAAGCCAGTCTTATATTTGAAAACTCTTTTTCTATTACTATGGAAAGTCTTACAGGAGAGGCCCATGATTCTTATCACTAGATATACACACTTCCTCTTAAGTAATTTACCCACTTCTAGTCTGATTATGAATACTTGGAGATGTAATTAGGATCCTTAATCACTTGATTTGGTCACTTGAGTCCTTCAGAGTGTCCAGACACTTTTGGAATGGAAGAGGGTTTGAGAATGGAAGAGATTCATGACAAGAACTTGAGGGAAACATTAGAATTGAGAGTGATTCAAAAAGAAGAGGACATTAGTCTTACATGAGAATGAATTCTGCCAATAGCCTAAGAGAATTCGCTCACTCATCACTCTATAGTCTAGCTTACAGATGATGACACAGTTCCAATTTGCATCTTGGTTACAGCATTGGGAATCTCTGAGCAGAGGACTCAGCTAATGTCTGCTTGACTACTGAATCAGCTACAGCTTATCACTGACTACTGGAATTCAGTAAGGAGTTTGTGCTGCTTTGAAACAGCATGAATTTATTCATTTATATTTGTACATGTATAATTTATTTGTGGTAGTTTGTTGTCTTATAGAGGAAAACGTATATGACTGCATTGGTTTAGTTTAGCTTTGTTAGTTGCAATAAAATTTGATTGTCCTGGTTGGATTATCACAGAATGTCCTTTCTGTTTCGCCTAGTAAAATGTATTTTGGACCATAGCTTCCTTTGCAACGTTGAATCCACCCTTAATTATTTAACTATCCAGTTATTAACTTCTCTAACCCAATAGTGTATTTCAGTACTAGATCCAGAGTTTTGTTGTTTTAATGATTTTTGAATCTTCCATGTTCTATTTGGTGGGTATTGAATGGATCTCTGTGAAATGAACATAGGAAAGAAACCAAGGAGTTGATATCCTACAGAGGCACCAAGCAAGGATGCTACTCCTTGATTATGATCATGTCAGAGCATATAGGAGCCCATTGAAAATTTATAAACTGATACAAGACTCTAAGAGCAATAACAGTAGCATCAGACGGCTGTTGAAGAAAAAGGAGGCCATTCCACAGTCACAACTCTGACCCATAATTGCTCCTGTCTGAAAGAATTTCATGGATGGAAATGGATAGCAACAGGTCCAAAGTGGGTTTAGTTTGAACACAACTGAGGGTCTAGTGGAACCCTTTGTGATGGGAGACTTTTCTCACATTACTAGAGCCACATTTCCTAGAATTTCCTCCTCCAGTTGGCTCTTACCTGGTGTTGATAATAGCAGAAAGAGTAAAGTGGAGCCTATTTTTATTTTTATGTTCTGGATATTAGTATGGGAGACAGGTTCAATGAGCACTGCTCACACCACCATGTATCTTCTAGAGACAGAATGGACCAGGTTATCTTCTTCAACTTTTTGGTCTTCATCCAGGTGTATGTAAAAATTCTTGACAAAGTTCCTCGTAGGTCACTGAATTGTTGCATGTGGTGGCATGTCCTTGTGCATCTCAGTTCGGCCTCGTGAGTTCCCTGTCTGTGGATCCAGTTCTGCTTTGAGTCTAGCTTTCATCTGCAGCTGTAGTTGGTCATCATGGGAGGAACTGTGCACAGAATAGACCTTGTAACTAATTCCCCTTATGGCAAAATGCTTGAATGCAAGGGCAGCTTCCTTATTATCTACTGCTTTCTGTTGTCCCAATTATATGATCAAATTGGAATGGCGCAAGGGGCATGACTCACAAGTGTTATAAAAGTAAAACAAAATTTGACTTTGCATTTCAGGACTATTGTTTATATTTGTCCATAAGCTTATAAAGAGTTAACTAGACAAAATAAATAAATCACTTTATAAACATGTGTGTTGGTTTTGATGTTAATTGTTGCACACATTCCTGAAAATGACTGTGTTATTTGAAATCATGGGAAAGAGGGTCTAATGGCAAATGGACCTAAGCAAACCCTTTACGAGACAAACTTAAAACAATAGGAATCTTCAGTATTTGTAAATTGGCTAGGAAACACAATTAATGAAAGTTACTTTTTTAAAAGACCTGGCCTAGGGTTTACTTGTGAACAGGCATATCTACAGAGCTAAAGCTCTGGTGTTATTGGGAAGTATCAAAAGGTGATTTATGATATGACTTGCATATTACGAGGTTAACTGCTCCTATCTACAGAGTCCAGGGAGGTTAGAGATATGATCAAAGAGAACAGGAAAGAGGTCACTGCTATAACCCAGGTGGAAAATTGTGCTCATTTGCTCCAGCTTAGTAACCATGGAGGAGGGGAGAGGTGAGGAGCACTAGGGAGATGATGTGTGAGTTTCATGACAGAATTGGCTGATGCATTTGGCGTGGACTGTGCGATATAGGCAGAGCTGAAACATGAATGACAGATAACACTGGTGGATTTTTAAAGGACTTTGCATTGTTTAATCTCTAACACAGCTCACTGTGCTCAGAAGTGATGTGATTAGATCATGATCTCTGATACGGAGGCCATAAAGTGGCAAGGTGGCTGAAAATGAAGATGTACCATAGGGGCACTCAGACCCCCTCTTTAAATATCCAGGGTTTAGATAAACTTAGAAAATTAATTTCATTTTACTGAGACCCTGTCTTCATTTGGAGAACAGATTATTGTAATCTTCTACCTCGTGTTCAGCCTCAGTGTGAGGGTATTTTGGCTTATCTCATTATGTAGTTTTGTTTTTATTGCTTGACTGTTATCTCTTGGAGGTCTGCTTTTTTCTCAGAGGAAACAAAGCGATCTGGGAGAGGTGGGAGGAGTGGAGAGGGAGAATCTGTAGTCTGGATGTGTTGTATGAGAGAAGAATCCATTTTTAATAAAAAAAAATAACTAAGCCATAATTTAAGGCTAAAGAGATCTACATATGTTGTGGGCCCTCTGGGAAAACACCTATTACTATTATCCTGCTAAATGAACATAGAATTAAATGACTTTCAATGACATTCTTCTATACCCATAGATCAGCACATTAGCAGCCTTATTCAGAGAAGCTGCTTCTTGCAGTTGATGGGAATTAACACTGAGATACAACTGAATGTTGTTGTAGACCATGTAGAAACTTTGTAGCATTCAGCTCCAAATGGGGTATCCTTAACAAATCCTAGCCCTCAAGGCTTAAGAATCTATGTGGAAAGCCGGGCGTGGTGGCGCATGCCTTTAATCCCAGCACTCGGGAGGCAGAGGCAGAGGCAGGCGGATTTCTGAGTTCGAGGCCAGCCTGGTCTACAGAGTGAGTTCCAGGACAGCCAAGGCTACACAGAGAAACCCTGTCTCGAAAAACCAAAAAAAAAAAAAAAAAAAAAAAAAAAAAAAAAAAAAAAAAAAAAAAAAAAAAAAAAAAAAAAAAAAAAAAAAAAAAAAAAAAAAAAAAAAAAAAAA
>LR749511.1:216565-362764 GCA_902729485.2 Mus minutoides | reverse complement strand
ATACACATATGAACTGACAGAGACTGTGAGAATAAGTACAAGACTTGCAGAAGTTCTTACCAGACAAGTCATCCAGAATTGAAAAGGGGAAGCAGACAAAAATGCCTACCCCTGTAAGTTATTTGCAATTGATTATCTTTTATAAAGTGATCCTGGGCATATCAGCCACATTTGAGGACAGACCTCATGTTCAGGAGCAGTTGGCCAACACAAAACACACTGCTCTCACTCTCTTTGCTTAGGATTTGGTGTTTTGTTTTGTGTGCCTTTTGTCTTACTTTTGTTTTTCGGAAAGAGTGAGATTGAGAACAAGAAGGAGTGAGTGGAGGGGGAGAGAAAATTGGGTGAGAGGGAGGTGGAGAGGATATGGGAGAACTTGGGGGAGTAGGAAGAATGTGATCAAAGTGTATTGTATACAAATTAAAAATAACTAAAATGTAATAAAAATGACTAGAGTCATCATGTCTAGAGCAGAATCTGACTGCCAAGGAGAGAGCTGCTTCACTGATAGCTTGGGTTGAGCAAGGTCTCAAAGCAATGGGCATCTGACATTACATGAATCAATTTTCCTTCAGCTGCAGTTCCACCTTTTGTAAGTGGGTTACTCATCTCTAGCTTAGAAGGACATAGTGAGTATAAAGTAAATTCTGCCTCATTCCAAACACACAACATATCAGTCCCACTGGAAGTTGACTGACTCTCAAATTGAATTTAAAAAATTAGGCACATAGGGAACTTTCTGGATAACACTTGAAATGTAAATGAAGAAAATATCTAATAAAAGTTGGGAAAAAATTAGGCACTAGTCAGGGGGCTTTTTATGTGGTTCAATGAGGGGGGCATCTTGAAACGGTGTTTGAAAATCTGCTCATTGTCGTATTTTTCTCAAAGACCATTGTTCATAATTGCTGATGGTTCCAGCTTGCTAGTCCCCAGAGCAACAGCCCTGCAAGTGTGGAAGGAAATAATACTAAACAAGATTGGCCATCTGACCTCAGTACATTAATTTCCAGCATCTTCCAGCAGCCTAGCAACCACCAAGTGTCTGTCCTTGTGTTTATTTATCCTTTATTCCAGTGTGACCTACGCACTAAAACCCCTGTTTCATCCTGCTTGAGGGAAAGGAGAATTTGATGCCTCAGTGTGCTGACGTCGCCACTTCTCCACCCTCTTTCCATGAGAAAAGCACATCCTGTCATGGAGATGACCATTCATCACCAATCTTCCCCAGAATGAGTCCTGTCATGTGTCCTCTTCATGAATCCATTATGCATTCGGATTCCAAAACTCATCTCTGAGTGGTCCTGGGAGGATGGAACAATAAGTGCCTCAGATAACAATACCTCCATTGCTAACTTCTATCTGTGATTCACTCAAGAAGCCAAGAAGGATGGATATTCTCAGTGACCTTGATCAGCTCAGTCAAGCTGTGTCCAGAGAAGAGAGTTCTGCCTAGGGACACTTACTGATCTGCAACCAGCAGTAGGGTCATCAAATATATCCTCCTCCTCCTCCTCCTCCTCCTCCTCCTCCTCCTCCTCCTCCTCCTCTTCCTCTTCTTCCTCCTCCTTTTCATTCTCCTTCTCCTCTGGTCTTTTATCTTTCTTAAATTTTTATTGTTTTTAGAATTCTATACATGAGTACTATGTTTAAAGTTTTTTTCTTCTCTTCTCCAGTTCCTCAGTTCCTCTTTTGTCCTCCAATTCCCTTTCAAATTTATGATCTGTTTTCCTTAGGTTGTTATTGTTACATACATGCACATTATAGGTATGTGTAACCTACTAAATCTATTTAGTATGGCTTCTGTGTACATGTGTTTAGGGCTGACCACTTGGGACTGAATAGTGTATCAGGGATCTCTTCCCAGGGTGTGAGCCGGATTCTTCCTCTCTCATCTGCCATTGGTTGCCCTTAGCTCTTCATCTAAGGGAACAACCTTGTGAAATTTCTTCCATCTACATTGGAGTTTCAACTAATGTCATTGCGCTTAGATTTTTTCAGCAAGTGTATTGTGGAGGTTTCATGGGTGCAACTTCCTTACCATGTTTAGATGACACCATCTAACTGCGGATGTTCTGGTCTTTTGGTTCTTACTATAGTTATGTTTTCTTCTCTGTAATTTTTCCATGGACCTTAATTGAAAAGATTGCATTATTGACTTATTAATTGGGGATGGGCATTACTTACTCTCTGCAATTTGACCAGTCATGAATCTCTGTGATAACCTCCATGTGTTCCAAAATGAAGCTTTTCCATGTGGGGTGAGAGTTAAACATATCTGTGGGTATAAGGATTAGTATTTTGAATACAGTTAGAAATAATATCAATTCAAGAAAATGACAGTAGTAAGTTCTCCTCTAGGGTTCATGACCTCACTGGCCACAAATAGCTGGGAAGATTTACAGTACTGAATAGGAATTCTTGTCTTAAATCCAATTAGATAGCTTTTGGTTGCTTTCAAGATAGAAGTGCCACTACTGCCCCATTGTGATATCTTTCTGAGTGAATAATCTTTTAGCTCATAGGCTTTGAGGTTGGGCAGGACTGTTGACTGCTCTTCTGCCTTGCCACCCTGCATGGCACCTTCTGATATTGTGAGAACAAGTCCTCAGAAATGAGGCTTCCAAATCAATTCCAGCTCCATTCCTCTAATTCCTATGCCTGAAGGGTATGGTGTTCACAGCAAGAGGGTCTTACCTTCAGGTTCTGGGAGGCAACCAAGATCAATGACAATAGCCTGTATGATTTAAGGAGTCTCTTGAACGTCCCTGACCAACACCTTGAAGGGAGGCTTCTCATGAAACACCAGGAGTTTTATTAGATTGTCTGTGGCTCTTGGCATGAGCATTTTCACCTTTTGTGGCATAATTCCTTTTAAATTACACACCAGCACACACACACACACACACACACACACACACACACACACTGTATATATATATATATATATATATATATTTCTAGAGCTTGTCCTCCACCCAAGATTCCTTTTTACATTCCTAGGTTCTGTGCCAGGGTACATAACTTCAGGTTATATGTGCAGGTTATATACTGTCATCTAAAAACATTAGAGCTAGGATCCACAAATAAATATTCAACATTTGTCTGGCTCTGAGTTACCTCCCACAGTGTAACAACTCTTCAACTCTAATTCATGGTCTTCTGACTGTGCCACCTCTTTGGTCAGTAACAACATTTGAATCTTTGCACATGTTTGAACATGGAAGCTCCACACATACACAGGTGTCAGAAAAGACTGGATCATAAACTTCTTAAGGTCAGGCAACATGTCTCAGTCATCTCTACGTAGGTGTTAAAATAACACAAAATAGATAGAGACACTAAACTGTTGGGTGAAGTAAGAGTGAGAAGCAATATGGGTAATCTTTTGAGTTTAGATTCTGCGTCAGATATAGTGGCATTAAACCTGTACCTCATTCTATTGACTTAGACCAAATTTCAAGATCAGCTTGTATGAGAGAGTAGGAAAGATTATGTACTCCTTGAAGGGATATGCTAGCTGACTCTTAAGCAACAGGAATCATAACTGTCTGATGCTGGAACTCTTGGCCTGTTCAAAGATCCCTGACAGCAGAGAAATAGAGTGTTTCCTGAGAGCCAGCCAATGTAGGAGAAGAGGAGGACATGGCTTGTCGAAAGAAGCATAGAGAAACTGATGTCCACTGTTAGCAGCCCATCAGTCTTACCTTGAACAGTAGTCGCTCACTCTTCTTTCTTTCCCTTTCCCCCAAGTCAGGTGCTACGCCTGGGGAAGTACAAGCCCACATGTTTCTACTCTCCCTGCTGTATGTGTTTCCCTTAAGAAGTTCAGCACAGGTCATAGGTGTTAGGGTATGGTAGGGTAGGGCTATAGAGATTCTTGGACATAGAGGTATGGAAATGGTCATGATTCAGATCATATGGATTATAATAGTGGAAGGATGAAGTGTACTTGGTGAGTACATCACTTTGTGTTCATTAACAATTTAAAGCTGATAAACTCTAGATCGTTAATAAGTGAGATTCATTATATATAACAAACGGATACTGTTGCATATTTGATGCATATTGAATCTGGCTTGCTCTCATTTTCTATAAAGACCCCAAATTAGTGATTGTCTCTGAGCTATTCATTAAACTTCAAAAGTCAATGAATAATGAATAGGAAATCCATTTGTTCATTAACTTTTGAAATGAAAAAATTATATATCTCCCTCTCTGGTATGTCTTGGATTACTTTAGCCTTGAAGCAAGTTATTGGTCTGTGACCATCCCCCTAGGGTTATTTTTGTCCCAGGAACCCCAGTTTCTTAGAAGGGATATAAACCTGATCTGTTCTTTCTGGAAGATTTGTTTTGGTCCAGGTGGTTAGTTATTAGGTTTTCTTCTGAATGCATTTAGCACCACTGAAGACTGTGGAGTGTTTCAGTGGAGGCAAGTCATGCTTATAGTGGCCACTCACTGATTTAGGTTCTCCAAAGGTGGGAAACCCCAAGTTAATATGGAGCATGAACAGCCAACAGAAACTCAATCTGGATCTCTTTGTTGGACCTGTGAGCCCTTTTAATATTTAATTCTATATCAAATGCTGAAATAAATCTGACACATTCCCTTTAATTAACTACCCTCTCCATCTATGCATCTACTGATTGAGCCATCCATCCATACACTCATTCATTAGTAATAATGTCCTCTTTGAATAATTTTTTGGAACAACAGTTATAAGCAGACCGAATTCTCAGAACTATATATAAGGCTGACAAAGACTTTATCCCAAGGAACTCATTTACATTCCATTGGAAACAAGTAACTGAAGCAAGAAGCCAAACAACTTTACACAATGATTGGTACAATGAAGAGCTTGAATGGAGCACTCGGGGTTGCAGGGGCAGACTGCTCATATGCTGCGGAGTGCTCTGTGGAGAACCTAGAAACCCAGCCTCGAGAAAAAGGTTCAAACCCACATTTCCCTTCTCTAGCCAAGTTCAGGGGAGGTGGAAAAGGAAGGCAGAAAATGAAAGTGAGGAGAGCAGTTCAAGTTGCTGGAGGAGGTAAGAAGGAAGACGAGAGGACTCGCTGAGGAGGGCGAATCTATTGTGGGTAAGCATTTAGTACACCACCCCTTGTAACTTTTTTCCAATAGAGAAGAAAACTGACTCTCAGAGAAGTTGATTCTTCAAGATTGAACATGTAGGAAGGAAGCAACACTGGTGTTTCCAGAAGCAGGTGGGACGTGGAGGTAGGAAGGGCAAGAGATAAAGGGAAAGGTCCGAGAAGGATGTGGGCCAGCAAATGAATACACCTCAGGATGAGGAGAGCAACCAGATACTTGCTTCTTCCCAGTTATCAAATAAGTTCTGACAGCTTCAAGGAAATGATTCTCCCTATAACACAAGGGAGTCTGAGCCGGGCATCCTTCCAGATGACAGTCAAGTGAATAATTTAAGCTTAGAATCGTTGAACTCCGAGCTTCTGGCCATACCTCTTGCCCCTGAGACATTAAATAGTAATATATAATTTTTTAAAAAAATTCTGAGTGTTATATTGATTAAGACTGTGATTTCATGATAGTTTGCTACTCAGCATCAGAAATGCTTTCATCACTTCCTTTGTGGGACAGGTTATGCCCACTTCCCAGCATAGCTTAGAAAGATGAGAGCTACAATTCCACTGCAGAGAGAAGACACTGTTTCCTATACACGGTGGGGGTAGTTTCCATCTTTAGAATAGATGAATTCCCCAAATTATGACATGACCCAGTACTCAAATACAATTATGACCAGTCAGTTGGAGAGAGATTTAAGAACACAGAAGTCTTTAGAACAGCCGATATGCTTGAGGCAAGAGACTAACTTTCTCTGATTCTCAGGTCCCTCATGTATTTGAAACAGAAAGAAGAGCAACAACAGAATGTTGTTTTCTATGTTCATTGTACAAATTAGCCCAAAGTGGGTTACCATGACATACACTAGTTTTCTTGCATTCTTACTAGTTAGTAGCTGCCTGAGAGCCTCTCTGGGCTCACATTAAGGTGTGGGTGCAGGTAGGTACCCACGAGCTGGCATCAAGATGTGGGTTGGGATACTCTAGACCAGTAGTTCTCAACCTGTGGGTCACAACACCCACAAGGGTTGCATATCATTTATCTTGCATATCAGCTATTTGTACTACAATTTATACCAATAGCAGAATTACAGTTATGAAGTGGCAATTAAATAATTTTATAGTTGGGGGTCACGACAACATAAAGACCTGTATTAAAGGGATGCTGCAGTAGGAAGGTTGAGAACCATTGCTCTAGAGTCTAAAGTAAATCTTACTTCCTTCTTTAAGAGCTTTTTGTCAGCTTTGGAAAACGGAAGGAAACATCTATGGTCCGTACTAGCACGATCAAACCAAATATCAATAGCCAAAGTCCTTACATGTTCTCTCTCAGAACTTGAACCATGGTTACCTCTGTCCAATTCTCATTTCAACCTTTAAGAACTCCTGCTGCCATAGGGCACTGAGCAGTGATTTTTTTTCAACATCACTCTGCCTACGTCTTACTTCCCTGTGCAGAAAACATGACTATTCCTAGGTTTCAGGATTAAGAGATAGCCATCTTCGCGGGGCACTCACATGCCTTTCAGGATCCAATAATATATTAAAAATGAAAACAGTTTGTCATGTGTTTGGCACACATCACAGGCCGAAGAAATTGTAGCGGTCATTGCAGCTCCTTGCTTTAAACTCTGATTCTCATAACGAACCTGGGAAATGGGCTAGGTTGGTGTAACCACTCATTTTCCTAGAGAATAGATTGAAAGCCAGAGCAGTGCAGAATCTTGCTCAAGGTCACCAGCGGATGGAGAAACTACTTTGGGATCTGCCAATACACTTTGCCTTCAGATTGTGGGATAGGATGAAAGGAAAGCTCCGCATGACAAAGCAGTTCCTGGCTTTTAAGAAGAGACTGCAAAGGCCCCAGCCATGCCTCTCTACTGGGCCATGCCAGAACTCTAATGGAAAACATTAGTCAAATTGGAAACAGGCTGTTCTCATTAACCACGGAGAAAACCCTATTTCACGCCCAGATGGAAAATATCCCATTATTCTCACCGGGCTGTGCTCCTCCTGGTTGCAGTCTCTGGGATAGATAATTCTTCCTACAACCGTCACCTTGGGAAATGTCTATGCCCACTACCAAAGGTACCTAGTTGAAGGTTAGGAGCACTTTGAGGGTTCACAGAGCCCTTAGCCTCAGCTTCTAAAGGCACTGTTTGAGATGAAAGTAAACACTGGGAAGCATTTGGGACAAGAGTGACAAGCTCACAGCTGGAATGCAGTCACTGGGATTTGCTGACTGAGGGATAAATGGAGACACCCTTATTATGGTAGAGTATAAAGGAGAGATGGTAAGGACTCATTATTGAGACTTTCAGGAAGCACTTCCTAAGTGCCCCTAAATGAGCCAAGTGCAGAGCTGTGGAGATGCTGGCACAAAGTCTTGTGTCTGAGGACCTTCTAGGCTGCTAACAGTTGTACACATAGGAATGTCCTCTGCTGTGCCTGGTAAGAAGTCCAGGTGATATCAGTCCTCCTTGTGGAGGCCAGGGAGTGGAAGGATCAAAGTGTAAGAGAGCATACTGGCTTCTAATAGATCTACCAACACTTTCTACAACCAATGTCAATCATAGTAGGTATCTGCAGCCTACCTGGGGAGATGGAAGGGCTGGGAACACCTTATAGCCAGTCTTTTTGTAACCTAGAGTGACCTAGATGACCAGAACCTAATTGTTCTCTAGTCCTAAGAGCCTGGTGTGTAGTAACGGTCCTCAACAGGTCAAATAAAATGAGCCCGATTGGAAAATCACAAGCCACTGAAGTAGTACAAAGAATTTTGTGAAATTTGAAAGAATATAGCACTAAGGTGTTGACACTGAGAGAAATCTAAACAGCTTAATTTTATTTAAATAAAACAAAGTGCATAAGGCCGGCACATTTTCGCAGACAGTGAAAATTATGCTCATGTGTCTTAGAAAAGCTGGACATGATGCTTATAAAGTGAAAAACCTGTAAAATGCTAAATATTAAGTTACACAGTACTATTTTCAGGTTACAAAATAATCTACAAACTTTCTTGTGAAAATCTATAAAGAGAAAAAGCAAAGTTGAATAGGAAAAGTATCAAAAGAGCAGTAAATTTTGGCTGACAAGTGAGTATACTTTCTTTCTTTTTTTATATAATTAATATGTCCTTTCAGTGAATGCATATGTCTTTCTGAATAGATGAAATAAATCAGTAATTCTATGGCAATGTGTGCTGGGGTATGTGTGTCAGTGTTTCCTTCCTGTGCATCTATCCTGGGCATGTACATGATATGACAAAATGAAGGCCGTACTTCCTTCTTCAAGGAAATAAATTGGCCCACCTTAGGTGGGCTTAGGACCAGGATGAGTCAGGGTCTGATCACTGCACAGCAGAGAGTCTACAGATTATCTCAGTATTCCTGTGGGGTTAGCTTTGTTTCATTGCTGCAATAACTACCACATTTGAGACTCTCCAGAGTACCAGGTCCCAATAAAAGATTATTTAAAAAGAATTCACCTGATCCCTACAATAAAACACAGTGCAATGGAGCATACAGCTGGTGCTTACAAAAGTGGCAGAATTAAAGCCACTGTGTGATTGTTAACCACAGTCAGTGTTTGACTTCTGCCTTTAGTTGGTGTTTCTTTGCTTCTTTCTCTTCCTCCCAAATTTCTGTCTGTCCATCTCTCCTTCCCCCTTTCTTCTTTTCTCCCTTCCTTCTCTCCTTATTCTTCTTCTTCCTTCCTATCTTTTTCTCTTCTCTTTCCATCTCCTCCTCTCTCTACATCTCCTTCTTTTCCTCCATATTTCTTTCTCTGCCTTCTTTCTTCTCTACATTTATCTGCTTCTCTTCTTTACTCCCACTTTATGTTTATATGAAAAGAGGAATACATACCTTGTTGGGAGAGATTATCTTTTAACCCATTTCTTTATTTCTTGGCTCATGGTTAAGATGGGCGTAATGTTTGCAGCAACATTTCAACTCCCAAGGTCAGAGGGGAGGTGCCTGCTTTAGTGTCCTAAGGCATGACTAATTCCACATATCCCTTTAGTCTTCATCTTCTGACGTGGTATGGACATATCCACTCCTCTTGGTTGCTCGTGATTCCAAGGTCTCGGGGAAGCATCTGGTTAGAGTGAGGTTTTAATCCCTGCTATACCTGTTTGGACTCCAGTCCTCTTTTTTTCTTGCTCTTTAAAAGCCAAAGTGTAGCAATCAAGCTTTCTCCACAAGGCAGCTGTGGAATGGGTCCCATACAGTATAAATTCTGAGATTACTTGGCCTGACAAGGCTTCCCTCCATCCTTACTTTGGAGAGCAGCATGTATGTCAGACCAACCTGAAAGAAAAGTAGGTTCCTGACGAAGCATGTTTCAACCTTAGAAAACTTTCCAGGAGTCAGCAGAGATGGTTTATCTCTGCTGAAGATTAAGGCCTTGACAACAGCTTTGCTGGAAACTCAACTGAGTTAACATGAAGCCTGTTGGTAGCTCTGGCTGTTCTACAACTGCCGACACAAGGAACCACTTAGGCTTCTTGTTCTCAAAATATGCCTGGGACTGACTTTGCTCTGAGGATCAAGGATGCAAATCACTTAGAGAAGGCCATGCAGGCTCTTGCCTTGATGTTGCTGTAAATTAAAAGGAATAAAGATTACCACAGATTTGTTTTTTCCTTTCTCTATGGTCTTGCCTTTCATTGTACAAATATAATACTGAATTCTTTCTAAGTTTTATGTCTACTTTTCCTCTGAACCTGCATGGGAGCTACGACTTGTTTCAATTTTATTGATAAGAAGATCCATGCAACAAGAAGGAAGGCCAAAGTATGGGTGCTTCAGACCCACTTAGAAGGGGGAACAAAATAATCACAGGAGGTAGACGGAGGGAGGGTCCTGGGTGGGAGAGGGCAGAGGAGGGAAAAATGGGAGAAGGATCAGGTATGGGAAGAGACAGGAGAAATGTCCAGAGGGGCAGGAGAATGAATATAAATATGTAGCAGTGAGTGTAAGGGGAACAGGGGTAACCACTAGAAAGTCCTGGATGCCAGGGATGCTAGATGCTCCCAAGACCCAGTGGAAATGACATTAGTCAAAATACCTGACAGCAGGGAAATAAAACCTGAAGAGACACTTCCAGTAGATATGCATGGCCCCCAGTAGAGGGATGGGGCCACCCACCCCTCTCAAAATCTTCAATTCAGAATTGTTCTTATCTAAAGGAAATGCAGGCACAAAAGGTAGAGCAGAAACTGAAGGAAAGACCATCCGGTGACTGCCCCACCTTAGGACCCATCCTATCTTCAGACTCCAAACCCTAACACCATAACTGATGCCAAAATGTGCTTGTAGACAGGAGCCTGGTATAGCTGTCCTGTGAGAGGCTTTGCCAGCACCTGACTAAGAAAGATACAGAAACTCACAGCCAACCATTGGACTGAGCCTGGGGATCCCACTGGAAGAGTTAGGGGAAGGAGCTGAAGGGGGTTGAAACCCCATAGGAAAAACAATGTCACCTAACTGGACCCCTCAGTTAGTCCTCAGGGACTAAAACACCAACCAAAGAGTATACATGGGTGGGTCCATGTCTCCCACTACATATGTAGTAGAGGACTAACTGCCTTATCTGGCATCAATGGGAGGGAGATACTTGGTCCTGTGCAAACTTGTTATCCCAGAGAAAGGGGATATTAGAGGGGTGAGATGGGAGTGGGTGGGTATGGGAGCACTCTCTTAGTGGCAAATGAGAGAAGGAATAGGGTGGGAGGTTTGCAGAGGAGAGACCAGGAAGGGAGACAACATTTGAAAAGTAATAAAAATAGTAAAAAATAATAAAAAGAAGAGCCATGTAGTAAGTTAGCAATGAATCATGCGTGCATATACATCTCAAAAAGTTTAGGGTCTACCCACTTATCACTAGCTCTATCACTTACCATTCCAGTCTCCTTGTCTCCAACCCAGCACTGTTCTTTAGTAGGTCATGAATAGGACACAGATCCACAGATCTAGGTGGTCAATATTTCAAGTGCGGTGAAGTGTAAATTTCTGGTTTCTAAACAACTCAGTTGTGTCACCTGATGTTTTTCTGGAAGCTGTCTTGTGAGAGGACATGTGATGTTTTGCTGAAAACAGACTCTTGAAAGGGCACATGATGTTTAGAAGGAATATAAATAGAACCCCACAAACACAGAGAGGATGCTCTTGCATTTCCTCCCTGCAACAATTTCCTCCTCTTCACTGGTCTTCATTGGTCACCATTTCATAGAAAGAAATACACACACACACACACACACACACACATACACACACACACACACACACACACACACACACACACACACACACTTCTTGTGGTATTCTGACTGATTCTGGCCACTTCCACTGACTCATGCCAATTCAGTGGAACCTTGCTCATTCTGCTGGATCATGTCTCCATCACTGATTAATAATTGGTGTTTGCTATTGAACTGAACTGCTAGGATCTTGACAACAGTGTGGAATCACCCTGAAAAACTACTTCTAAACAGGTCCATAACTCTCTTTCCTTATTAACCCTCTTTCTCTTCTACCTCTGGTCAGTGGGTTTGAAGGGAGTTTGAACTTTAATATTTTACTCCAACCTTTTATCAATATATGGAATCTGGATGCAGGTAAGCCTGTAATCCTAGTACTCAGAGAACTGGAGGAAGGAGGGCCCAGGCTACATAAAAACTTTATTTAGAAAAGGAGGAAGAGAAAGATCAGTGAGTAAAGCACTTACAGTATAACCTTGGATTTGGATTCTGGGAACCATGTATGGTGAAAAGGTGAGGACCAAAACCTGAGGTTGTTCTTTGACAAAGAACCCTAAATAAAATAGGTTATGAAAAAATTCTAAGCCTGCAGTGTGATATATACCAGAAGGCCAATCATGTACCTAGTAATGAATATAGATGCTTAACTGGCCCAGCATGGCTGTGTAAAGGAAGTTGTGGCACTGTTCCTACCCCTGGAACATCATCAGACCTTTGACCCCCACAATCACCATGTGTGCTGATGACTGCTGTTGGCCTGAAGCTGATATACTGTCTCCTTTATTTCACTTACAATCTCTCTTTTGGGGGAATACACGTCATCCATTTCTCAGAGTGAATCACAACATAATAAATGAAGCAGATGTGAGTCTCAGGAAAAAGGAATGGAGGTGGTCATGAGACCTTGCTCCCATTCCCACCTTGCTTCAGGACCCTCCTCACCCTGAGACTGGACCTTGGTGGAGTGGCACTTGAGACAGGGACCCATGGTAGAGGGGCATCCAAGACAGTAGTAAGGGGAGATAAATATATATTGGGCACAGATACAGTTTGGGAAAGCTTTCACTCTAGGGTGCTGTGGACCCCCTGGGAAGAGATAGTGCCCTCCATGGAGGTCCAGTTCCAGCCTCCGCTTGAGGAGGGTCCTGAACCAAGATGAGAATGGGGCAGTGCTAATTCAGACTTGGAGTCAGTAGTGGATGTAAGCTGTCGGTTCACGTTCTCTCTGTTCCTAAGGATTCTCGTCATTCTTATGTCTTCTCCTGTTTTCCTTCTCTCTTCTTTTGCTTCTGTCTCCTCCCTTTCATGTTTTGTCCTTCTCCCAACCAGTGATTCTGAACCCAGTCTTTCATTTATTAAAGTTACATCATCAATGCTTTAATCATTATTAATAATATTTTTAGAAATTCTTTTTTATTAGATATTTTCTTTATTTACATTTCAAATGTTATCCCCCTTCCTGGGTTCCCCTCTGAAACCCTCTATCCCATCACCTTCCCCCTGCTCACCAACCCACCCATTCCTGCTTCCTGGCCCTGGCATTCCCCCTATACTGCCAGAATCAAGCCTTCACAGAACCAAGGGCCTCTCCTCCCATTGATGACCAACTAGGCTATCCTGTGCTACATAAGCAGTTAGATCCATGAGTCCCACCATGTGTACTCTTTGGTTGGTGGTTTAGTCCCTGGGAGCTCTGGGGATACTGGATAGTTCATATTGTTGTTCCTCCTATGGGGCTGCAAACCCCTTCAGCACCTTGGGTACTTTCTCTAGCTCCTTCATTGGGGACCCTGTGTTCCCTCCAATGGATGGCTGCGAGCATCCACTTCTGTATTTGTCTGGCACTGGAAGAGCCTCTTGGGAGATAGCTATAACAGGCTCTTGTCAGCAAGCCCTTGTTGGCATCCACAATAGTATCTGGGTTTGGTGATTGTATATAGGATGGATCCCCATGTGGAGCAGTCTCTGAATGGTCATTCCTAATTTCTATGAATCCTGGGCCATTAATTCCAACCCCTGTTTCCTTAAAACGGAAACTAAACACAAAGCAAAAGCACCTCTCCTTATAAGTTTACACAGCCTGTTCTTCATGGGTAGCTGGGCACATCTCTTGTAGTTCCTGGTACAGCAGACATCAGTCTTTAGTAACAATTTTCATGTAGTAACAGAAAGGTGACAGACCAGTATGGTTAAAATTATTTCTTACAAATTTTAAAGTGTATGCAAACCAAGCAGCTACCTCTCAGTAATATTGTCATCTCTAACTCTTCAAGTGGCTAGGAGAACAAAGTACTAACTTTTTATATGCTGTCGTCATCTTTTAATTCTCTCATCCTAACAATCCCATGGCCTCCTGTACTCTCCTTCTAATACTGTTTGTTTCTACATCATATACAAGCCTTTCTCCTTGATAGATAACCCCATCTATCATTTGCTTGTTTTCTATAGATTCCTTCTTTTCTTATTCATGCCTTTTCTTCTTGAGACCATTTTAACTCTCCATCCTTGATGTCCCCAAGTTCACACTGGCTAATTAATACAGCAGCCATTGGACTGAAGTGTACATTTATCTTCCCATGGTTTCAAATTCAAGGCCAAGTCTGGCAATGAACTATTTCTACGAAGGACCATTGTAGCCCTTTATGGTCTTTGTGGCTATGGTGTCTAGATCCTTCCCCATGTCTCTGAAAGCCAAGCAAAAAGCCTGCTCCTTGTCCTCCATGACCACCTCCTTTCCTCATTCCTCAGAACTGCATCTGTTTCATCTATTATGGCATGATTAGCTCTGAGTAATGGGGAAGTATATTCCCCCAAAAGAAAGATTGGAAGTAAAATTGAAGAGACAGTAAATCAGATTCAGACCAACAGCAGTCATCAGCACACAATGGCATTGTGGGGATCAATGGCCTGATGATGCTCCAGGGGCAGGAACGGTGCCACACCTCCTGTTCTGCAGCCATACTGGATCTGGAAGATGCTGATCCCAATATTCTGATATGCTGATCTTCTGAGAAGACTATGCAGATGGTCCACTATCCAGCTGTAAGGGTTACCGTCTTTACTGGGGGCAGGTTGTGGGCACCTCCAGCTGTAAGGGTTACTGTCTTTACTGGGGGCATGTTGTGGGCACCTCCAGCTGTAAGGGTTACCGTCTTTACTGGGGGCATGTTGTGGGCACCTCCAGCTGTAAGGGTTACCGTCTTTACTGGGGGCATGCTGTGGGCACCTCCAGCTGTAAGGGTTACTGTCTTTACTGGGGGCATGTTGTGGGCACCTCCAGCTGTAAGGGTTACCGTCTTTACTGGGGGCATGCTGTGGGCACCTCCAGCTGTAAGGGTTACCATCTTTACTGGGGGCATGTTGTGGGCACCTCCAGCTGTAAGCGTTACCATCTTTACTGGGGGCATGTTGTGGGCACCTCCAGCTGTAAGGGTTACCGTCTTTACTGGGGGCATGTTGTGGACACCTCTTGAGTTTGGCTGCAACTTCTATGGCAACTTGCAGCCTCCCCAAGGAAGCGATCACCCTTGCTTCTATTACCAAGCTGACAAGGCCTTGGATACCGGAACATTACAGATGAACTAAAATTCGTGCTTAGCCAACATGTCAATGCTAACTGCATAACTCTTTGTGACTCCTAGTCTTTTCTTCTACTCCACTGAGGGAGATTTGAGGCCAAGGGGCCTTCATCTGGTATCACCTAAGAGAACATCACCTTTCTATGTTGATGGCTTTAGCTGTGGTAAGAGCTGTGCATGTGATGTGCCTGTATGCATTAATGTCATTTGCTGCTATAATGGTTATGTTAAACAATTTTAGTAGTTTAAAATAATACAAATTCACTCTTAGTTCTGAAAGTCAAGGATCAAAATGGGTCAGTAGTACTGTGTTCCTTTGAGAAGCCTTAAGGGGAAGAATTAAACTGGAAGATCTGCTATTTCTAGCTTCTAAGAGTTACTAGGAATATTTGGCCAATAGCTTATACCTTTCTGACCTGTTTGTTCCAGTCGCTAATTCTGTCTTATTCTGCATGCCCTTTGTTCTCTTACTTATAATTGTATGTCTTACTTATAAAGGCTAAGGTAATTTGTAATAAGTTCCCCATCTCAAGATCTTTCATTCAAGAAGATGCGTATTATGCCTGTAGTCATGCAAGGTAAGGTCTTCCTAGGATCTAGGAATCAGCACATGGTTATCCTTAGAATAGGAAGGACATCATACACCCAAAAGGAAACACTCTTGAAGTGGAAACTTAAGGGTTATTTGGAAAGTCAGTAGTGTCAGATGGTGTTTTCTGGGGCAAACACATGAAGGAGTGTTTTCCTGAAGCAGATGCAGGTGCAGGGATGTTTTGCTAAAGCAGATTCATGAAGGAATGTGTCTCTGAAGCAGACACAAGTGAAAGGATGTTTTGCTAAAGCAAGCAAAGGACTTGTGATGAAGGATTCTTTGCTAACTACTTGCATGTATTGGTCTGCCTTACACTGTGTACTTGAGCTCCATTTTTTGGGTCTCCACAGAGAGAAATGCACCAAAAAATTTCTGGTAGTATCATGAGGCTTCTTGCTGCTTCTGCATACTTGGGCCAGTTGGCAGAGTGATGTCAGCTGAAACAGACTTCATGTGGTGAGGAATTGCGGAGGACAAGTGATGTTTGGTGGGAGTATAAATAGGACTCAACTGACTGTGAGGGGAGCTTGCTGGTAGAGCTAGGTTTTCAGTGCTTCTTGGTCTTGGTCTTTGCTGATCTTCAATTTGAGAGAGGCACAGCCAGAACTATGCCTTGTGTCTCTGCTGGTCTGAATCCTCCTGTTGACTTGTACCAATTCAGCTGAGCCCTGGCTGTTCCTGCTAGGTCATGCCATCACTACCGCTGTCTTAATGCTACTGAACTTGACTGGTGATATATCTGTCAAGTGTTTGCAAGTGGATCGAGCTGCTGCTGCTGACCTCTAAACTGAAGTGTTGATTTCCTTACAACTCAGATGGGATTTGCTCCAAAGAACACTTTCTAAATAGGTCCACTTTCCCATATCCTTTCTTTTCCACTACCTCTGGTGGGTGATAGGCTAGAAAGGAGGGTAAAGCATTTAGGAACCAACATTAAAAGTAGGCCTTGAAAAAAAATTAAAGTTACACACTCTCACATACTAAGTTAAGCTCTTCACTGTCATTTTCCCATATTCAGATTCCAAGTTAGATTTTATTCTGAGGCACAGCTCTGAAAGGAAAAGTAGAACTCTAGGTCAAAATGACAGTTTTCTAGGTTACAATATAACTGAGAGATTATTTGTCTTTGATTCAGAGACTACAGAGGGTCTCCCTTTGTGGTCTAGTTTGTCTATGCTGAATAACCTCTTCTCCTGTGCTCCTCTGTAGAAGGAATGCAGTTCAGTATATCCAAAGTGGGGCATTCTCTTTCACATTTAAAGAAACGTTCTTAATACTGGAGAGTTTGAAAGGGCACCATGCATCCAAATCCTGTCCTACCTCAGCAACTTCCTGAGAGGAGGGGCAACACAAGGGCAATTTGCTAGCCACCTGTTAGCTACTGGAAACTGTGCAACCTATTTGTAACTTTAACTCTCGGGATACCTCTGATATTTACATTGTTATCATCACTTGACAGTGACAGGGCTAGAAGCCACAGAGAATCCTTCTTTACACAGTTAGTGAAACTGGACAGAGATAGACCTATATTCAATATAAACTATGTATACATTTGTTCCTATTGTGTTTCCTTTAGGTTGCTCCTGATCCTAACTGTCTTGAATCTGAGCAGCTGTGATCTCTTCTCACAAGTTCTTTGACTCTTCTCTCATGGAGAGACTTAAATGTCTCAGCTAACCAAGCTCTCAGAGTTACAGAATTCATGAAATCCAGCATCTTTTTCAAGAACAACAAGAAGCTTCAGGCTTGCCCAGATAATCTGAGAGATGAACAACTAAATAACTGGAGGTGGATTTTACAGGAGCTTTCCATTGTTTGGCCAAGAGACTCCAGTGGTATGGCTTCTATGACTAGTCATCTTGCTGGGGTGGGATTGTGTTTTTTTTTTCTTTATTTACATTTCAAATGCTATGCCAAAAGTTCCATATACCCTCCCCCTGCCCTGCTCCCCTACCCACCCACTCCCACTTCTTGGCCCTGGCATTCTCTTGTACTGGGGCATATAAAGTTTGTAAGACCAAGTGGCCTCTCTTCCCAATGATGACCTACCAGGCCATCTTCTGCTACATATGCATCTAGAGACATGAGCTCTGGGAGTACTGGTTAGTTCATATTGTTGTTCCAACTAAAGGGTTATAGACCCCTTCAGCTCCTTAAGTAATTTCTCTAGCTTCTCCATTGGGGGCCCTTGTTCCATCCTATAGATGACTATGAGCATTCACTTCTGTATTTGCCAGGCACTGGCTTAGCCTCACTTGAGATAACTATATCGGGGTCCTTTCAGCAAAATCTCTCTGGCATGTACAATAGTGCCTGGGTTTGGTAGCTAATTATGGGATGGATCCCCGGGTGGGGTAGTCTCTGGATAGTCCATCCTTTCGTCTTAGCTCCAATCTTTGTCTCTGTAATGCCTTTCATGGGTGTTTTGTTCTCTATTCTAAGAAGGAATGAAGTATCCATACTTTGGGCTTCGTTCTTGATTTTCTAGTGTGTTGCAAGTTGCATCTTGGGTATTCTAAGTTTCTGGGCTAATATCCACTTATCAGTGAGTGCATATCAAGTGACTTCTCTTGTGATTGGGTTATCTCACTAAGGATGATATCCTCCAGATACATCCATTTGCCCAAGAATTTCATAAGTTGGTTGTTTTTAATAGCTGAATAATACTCCATTGTGTAAATGTACCACATTTTCTGTATCCATTCCTCTATTGAGGGATATCTGGGTTCTTTCCAGCTTCTGGCTATTATAAATAAGGCTGCTATGAACATAGTGGAGCATGTGTTCTTATTACCAGTTGGAACATCTTCTGGGTATATACCAAGGAGAGGTATTGCTGGATCTTCTGGTAGTACTATGTCCAGTTTTCTGAAGAACCTCCAGACTGATTTCCAGAGTGGTTGTACCAGCTTGCAATCCCACCAGCAATGGAGGAGTGTTCCTCTTTCTCCACATCCTCACCAGTATCTGCTGTCATCTGAGTTTTTGATCTTAGCCATTCTGACTGGAGTGAGGTGGAATCTCAAGGTTGTTTTGATTTGCATTTCCCTGATGATTAAGGATGTTGAACATTTCTTCAGTGCTTCTCTGCCATTCGGTATTCCTCACTTGAGAAGTCTTTGGATTGTTTTATTATTCAGCTGCCCAACACTCACCCATGCTCCTGTGAGTTACTCTAATAAACTCATTGTCTCACAAAGCTAGGCTTGGATGGAATTCTCTCTTTGGCTTATCTGTGCCTATTCTTGGTGGATAGTATTTCTTTATTATCTCCCTTGGAAGATCATACAGCAGCTGGTAGACAATGTCGTCAAGATTTGACTGACGCCCATTTAGGGAGTAGACCCTAAAGTGGACTCAGAGTGAAATCTCTGGACATAGAATCTATGAACTAAGACAAAGTAAAGATGTGTTTGATGGACAATAATGTCCCATTTGCACAGTATCTGCTGATGCATCAATTATATCCCATTTGATTATTGTTTTCCTTTTATCCCCAAATTTCTGGATAATTGTGTCAATTTTCCAATTTGCTCATTGTGTTTAAACAATGTTATGGCTTTCACTTTTTCTCAAAGGAAAATTGGACAACAAACAGTGAAGCAGACATTGGACCAGCCATTATTTAAAGAAATAGAGGGACTGCTGGTAATTTGTGTCATTTAAACTGAACCTGAGACCTCAATTCCCAGTCTCTGAGTGAAGCAGCTTAATTGAGGAGCATTCTCTGCAAATAGACAAAGAGGGAGTAATAGGTAGGAGTCTGATCAGAAATAATGACAGGGAGCTGAGTTCCTTAACTGCGGGCTCTAAATGGGCTTTCTTTGGAGAAAATTAAGATAACAAACAGCATAATAATTAACCTTTAGTGCAGTTAGAAGCTTGTGTGTGGATTTCAAAAGCAGCCTTCACATAATAAAATCATCATTTCAAGCTCATCCCACCAAGCAAATGCTTAGGAAACAATCTCCTGATACTTAAAAGTAAGCCAAGAAGGTCTGTGTATCCTCTCATTGTCCTGCCTGGCACACCCATAGAATGTATCATAGCCAAGTGCTTTCTTTGTTTTTGGGGTTCACTTTTGAATGCGACCCAGTATCTGAGGACATATACTCCTTTGTAGACACTGAATGCTCAGAATGTAAGTGATTCCTTTATGATGCAGAAGATGACATTAAAGGTAAAGGACTGAGCAAGCTGTAGTATTCAATGTCCTGTTTAACTTAACACTCTTTTGCTGACAGCCTCTTCCTAACTCTGTTTTGCTTTCTTATCACATGTAGAATACCTTCCCATCAAAACTTTGTCCCTCTTTGAAGGAATATGTGTACATATACGTATACATACACATACATATATATGATCCACATGCAAAAGAAAGCATGCAGTATTTGCTGAGTATTGGAGCATATTTATGGGATATCCTTAGACATACCTACTTGTAGGATGCATTTTGGAGTCTATCTGTGGTTCTTTGTCCTTTGTTTCTTCCTTCTCAGGCTGTCTGGAAAGCATTTCACACCAGGCTTGGAGGATCATTTGGAGTCTGGAATGGGTGGGGTTCTACAGGATCCTGGTCTGGCTGGGGGTGACTGCTGCGGAGAGAGAGCATGAGGAGAGGAGGCCTTCTTTGAGAATTTGAGAATCTTCTTGTTACAGCTTTTTTAGGCAGAGGCCTTCTCTGATGATTTTCAATGACACAGTTCTCTGAGACTATCTTAGCTTGTGCACATACCTTTATTTGAGGTGATATATATATATATATATATATATATATATATATATATATATATATATATATCACTTCCATTTTATTTGGGGGTGAACCAGGGGTATATGTGGACCTTGGAGAGTGGGAAAGTGTTTTCACAGTAAATGAAAATCATTGGTTAGAGTTTTAAAGTTCTGTGAATGCCTCCTCTGCATGGAGAGGCATTCAAGGACTCTCAGGGGCTTGCTGGACAGGTTTTTAATGGGAGAAAGGAAGCTGAACTTGTATTCTCACCAAGGCTGCATTGATATTCCTCAGGTAGAGGGTATAGGGGTTTCAGGCACCCCAGAAAAGTCAGAGAAGGAGAAGCCCTGCTGGTAAAGGGAGTTTCCCATTTTATGCTGAGCTCAGAAGATGAGCTGGAAAATGGTAGACTTTGACTTTAATTAGCAGGGCAAAACACTTGTTTATAACTTTTATACCCTTCCCTTTATATCATGAAGCTATAATGATGATCTTTGTGGTAAAGATTCACTCTTGCTTTTTAAGTATCAGCTGTCTCTGTTGGAAGAGTTTAAGTTAGCACACATTCTTGCATTAATTAGCCTGCTTATCCTCAACCCACTGATCTTATGATAAATCAATCAACATATATAACTTTCTTGAGAGCCATCTATGCAGCCTGAGTTAGCTAATGGTTGAATCACAGATCTCCTCATAAGTGAGTCTCCATCAATAACTTTCCCCAAGCTTAGTCTTTCATGTTGGAATATTAAAATTGATATGAATGACATTTCCTCCAATCTTTGGAAGCAGATAAAGAACATGCAGGGCACCCTAACAATGTCAAAGTCTCCTTTTGCAAGTGCATCTGAAGTTTACCTAATTATCTAAGAGAATTTGCTTCATTGTGAAATGATACATAAGGCATCACGCTCCATGTGACATTTCCTGTCAAGTTGTTGACCTTCTCAGGCAGCGCTATTAAATAGTTTCTGTCTAGTAAAAAGAATAGCTGCAAAGGTCATGGTCTATCAAGCGATAGAGTACAAGCCAACTTTGCTGCTAATCCAGAATATTTATTGCACATGGTGGGACTTTCTAGAGACCACATGTGAGAACAGGACCGAGATGGGAGTGGGGAGATGAGAGGCAACAGAGTCATGTGACAAATCCCAGGAAATCTGACTTCAGAAGCCAGCATCAGAGTGTAGATCTGAGTTTATTGTCCAGCCTACAAGCTTACATAAAGTGCTTGAGTCAATCCTATGACCCTAAATTCTTAGTCAATTGTATCTTGCCAGACGATTCTCCAGTGAAAACCCTGCCTACTGAGGTAACTCAGAAGGAGTGGGTTAGGTATCATCACTTGTGAGGATTTCGGTGAAAATGGGGGAAATGGCCACCACCCTGGACTCTTTTCCCTTTTGCTTTCTCACCAGTATGGTGGGAGCCAGTTTAGATCTAATGCTATGTACAGCAGATTGGGAATCTTTGACGAATGGCAGAAGCCTGTGGCACCTCGTTTTCTGTTCCATTTTTTTTTTGTCCTTCACAAGGTTGACTTCCATGTCCCCCACAACCATATGTCTAGCACATGGAAAAACAATAAAAACCCTGTTAAATGTTCTTAGATTGGTACAGAACAAACTAAACCAGAGGATGGTGCAATGGCTCATTTAGTGAGGGTGCTTGCTGAGTAGTCTGACAACCTGCGTTCCATCCAGGAATCCATAGGAAGGACAGACAGTACTCAGAGTTATTCTCTCACCTTTGCACGTGTGCCATGGCTAACAAACATATACAAAAACAATTAGTATTTTTAAAAATTTAAAGGGAAACTATGTTAAAATTAACTATGTTCTAGGCTTCACTATTGCTAGGCACATTACACTGTTTACTGCATTAATTAGTTTACGCTGGGCATATACAGTGATGGCTTCTTCCTTTTACAGTGGATAGTGATTTGGCAGTTCATTTTGTCATTTGGCTTTTTGAAAGAAGAATCATCAGCTATTTCTCAACAATAGTCACAGAGAAAAACAAGCATGAATCAGATCGTCATTGTTCTGCAAATAATCACCCTAACTCTCTCTTTTTGTCATAAATGCAAATAAATGCAAAGTGTTCTTTCCTGTCTGGGAGAAAGCTGATGATTGGAGAAGCAGCTTGGTTATCTATGGAATTAGTCCAAGTAAATTGGGAGCCCCACTGGGAACAGAGAAAAGGGCTGTATGCCTCTTGTAATAAAGTGAGATTTGAAGAAAGATGCAAGCTAGTACTCAGATAAAGGCTTATCAACATCAGGAGGATGTCTGTGGGTGGCTTATGCCCTTACCTCTCCACAATACTGTTCTTTAATGATGTTCTTTTATGTTGATTCTGAACTTGACCCTGTTTCTTGTTTTGGCCAAATGAATAGCAGTACTTGTGACATGGGTAAAGCCTACAAGTAGCTACCTGTGTGTTCTATTTAAATTTTTTCATTAGGTCTATATTTGTGTTTGTATGTGTGTTTGTATGTGCGAGTGTAGTGTCCTCAGAAGACAGAAGACAAAAGACACATTCAAGCTCTTGGAGTTGGAGTTATAGTTGAGTCTGAGCTACTTGAACTGGGTGCTTGGAATCAAACTTGGGTCTTCTGTAAGAGCACCATGTGTTCCTCACTACTAAGGCACCTCTCCAGCCTCAGCTCATGCTTTTATTTATTGCTCTTGTGATCCACTGGTAAGTCAACAAATTCAGAGAGATGTGCTGAAAGATGAGGTACAGATGGCACAGTTGTCCTTCTTATCCCGCACATCCCAGTGATTGAAGTTGGTTTTCTTATTTCCAGGGACAGCTCACTAGCTAATCTGCCACAAACCAGATGCACATGAAAACCTAACCCAGGCTATCAGGGGAACCGCTCAGCTAAGTGTGACTTCCTAATGCAGGTGAATCACGGTATGAAGCCCCCCAAGTTTGGGCTTGTATTATACAGAAAGTGTTACTTAATAGTCTATGTTATGACACACATTGAACTGAGGCTGGGAGACCTGCAGATTAGAGTCACCCTGTTCCAGTGCTATGCCTTGGTAAACAATTATAGTGAGAGATAAACCATGGATCCCGGGACACTAAAACAGCCTGTGGTTGGTGCATCTGTCCAGAAACTACAACCCAACAATGGTAGACAAAGTTTGCCTATGCTATGGGGCAGCCCAGTTTATTTTCCATGCTTCCAACTGCATGGAATAGCAGTGGGCTGATTAGATCAAAGCTTCTCTTTCATTGGACAGTTAAATGCAACTCTCAAGGTCTTTTGGAACCAAGTAAATATAAATACATGGCAAGCTGGAACATTTCACTCTGGCTGTGATAGGTTTGTATAGCACATGCAAGTATCTGATAAATAAATAAAACCAGATCAGTTCCCCAGTACCTGGGATGTATCACATAGTTCCACACACTTTTGTTGTATGGATATTTTACACATAGAATCTTGGAAGGGATGAGAAGGAAATGAAGCAAAGGAAGGCAGAGGCTTTCATCTGTAAATGTAAACCACTGGGCGAAGGAAGCAAGTGACTTCCAATGTAGGTAGTTAACATCCACTATAACCCTGAAGAAAGTTGCAGGCAACTTTACAAATAGCCGGAAGCCTCGGGAGCAGGGGTCCACACACTGTAAAAAGATGGCAAGCACAGTGCAAAGAATAGATGATTTTACTTTAAATCGTGGCAGGTCTCTGCCTGCCTATGTGCCTATGAGAGGGATAATTAATCCATCTGTGTCTGCAGCTTCTCATTTAGAGAATAGATTGTAAATATCTCAGTGGTGACAGGTTTACATTTTTAGAGAAAAGAAATGCACTTTTTGAAAAGCATCACCTTTAGAGTGCAGGACAGAACAGCTGCTCAATGGGGTTTGTTTGGACCTGCTGCTTTTAGAAGGTAGTTGTATCAGGCATCTTTACAGCACAGGTGGGGAAGGGGGGTTGGTCCCCTAGGGTGGGAAAAGATGGCCTATATGGGGGACAGAGATGAGTTGTAGTTGGTGGACAGAGTGGATTTTTTTCACTGAAGTTATCACAAGAGTGAAAATTGTTTTCTCTGGCTGGGAGCTATTGCCAGTAAGTAACTGTTGAAGGGACGAAAATCACTTTCTTTGAGGTAGTAAGGGAGAGAGGGAGGGAGGGAGAGGGAAGGAAGGGGGAGGAAGAGGCAGAAGGAGGGGAAGGGAGAGGAAGGGGGATAGACAGAAGGAGGGAAAGGGAGAGGGAGAGAGGGAAAAGAAGAGGGAGAGATGGAGAGGGAGAGCGGGAGAGGAAGAGAGGAGGTGATGGAGAGAGAGAGAGAGAGGGAGGGAGAGGGAAAGGGAAAGGGAGAGAGAGAGAGAAAGAGAGAGAGAGAGAGAGAGAGAGAGAGAGAGAGAGAGAGAGAGAGAGAGAGAGAAATCAGTAGTAAGGTTTCATGGGTGGCAAGAAATCATCTATTTCTTTACAGTGTCTTCCTTTTCCATCAATATGAACCAATCCAGCTCAATAACTTCAGCAACTACGTTTTGCTATTTGTGAGTGAAGTAAAGTACACTTTATCCATTGCTTAACTTTTCCCCCACTAGCAACCGTGATTATGATAATATCCATTAATCATTTGCAAGGTGGCAAAAGTGAACTTTGCAAACCTCTGCAATGCTTACCTATGCTCTTCATACCGATATCCACAGATATGTCCAATGAAAGTCCTAATTCCAGGGGTGACTCTCTTTGGGGGCCATAGATTAATTAATTAATTCTCAGCCATGTAACAGCCATTAGACTTTTTTTCTTTTTTCTATGTTCACAGTCTCCAATTTTCTTATATATCTTTCCCTGTATTAGTTAACATTTTACTACTTTTATTAAAAAAAAAAACCATGACCAAAGACATCAAAAGAGAGAATCATTCAGGCTTATGGTTCCAAAGAGATAGTCCATGATAGCAGGGGAGGCATGAGAGCTGGAATAGGAAGCTGATGATGTCACATATCAACCATCCAAAGGAAGCAGAGAAGACTGGAAGTAGGGAAAGCCTGTCTGCTGGCAAGGTCCCATCTCCTAAAAGTTCCACAACATCTCAAACAGCACCACCAATCAGGACCAAGTGTCCAAATACATGAGCCTATGAGGATATTTCTCACTCAAACTACTACACCCTCTTTCTTTTTTTTTTCCCAATATCTTTTATTAGATATTTTCTTAATTTACATTTCAAATGCTATCCCGAAAGTTTCCTCCCCCCTCCCCCCGCCCTGTTCCCCTGCCCACCCACTCCCACTTCTTGGCCCTGGCGTTCCCCTGTATTGGGGTATATAAAGAAAGCAATCACAAAAGAAGTCATTGGATATGCGCTCACTGATAAATGGATATTAGCCCAGAAACATAGAATACCCAAGATACAATTTGCAAAACATAAGAAAATCCAGAAGGTATACCAGCGTGTGGATACTTCATTCCTTCTTTGAACAGGAAACAAAATACCCATGAAAGGAGTTACAGAGACAAAGTTTAGAGCTAAGATGAACGGATGGACCATACAGAGACTACCCCACCAGGGGGGATCCATCCCATCATCAGTCACTAAACTCAGACACTATTGCATAGGACAGCAACTGTCTACTTAAGGGATCCTGATATAGCTGTCTCGTACAGAAGTGGATGCTCACAATCATCTATATGATGGAACACAGGGCCCACAATGGAGAAGCTAGAGATAGAACCCCAGGAGCTGAAGGGATCTGCAACCCTAGAAGAGGAACAACAATATATGAACTATCCAGAACCCCGAGAACTCGTGTCTCTAGCTCCACATGTAGCAGAAGATGGCCTAGTTGGCCATCATTGGGAGGAGAGGTCCCTTGGTATTGCAATCTTTATATACCCTCTTTCTTTTTATGTGGTTTATCCAGTCTTCAGGGCTCATTAGAAGATAAGCCAAGGCAAAAGCTTACAGGCATCCTATCCAGCTCTTCCTGGAAGAACAAAGTAAGAGGAGTAAGGAGCCTTGCCTCAAACCACAAATGCCACAATGCTACATGCATATATTATATCCAGGTGTGTTTGAATGAAACTCCTGGTAATGGCACAGAGCTTTCTACATTCTTCCAACAAGGTCACCGAAGAGCTGGCTCACTGGGTCATCTCAACAAATGCTGTGCAGTATGCCATCCAATATGTTGACATGCTGTATCATGGTATTTTAGAAGTCAACACACATGTACAAGTGCATATGTGCATATGGCTAAGTATTCACATTTGATGAAAGTACTTTAAATACATTTGAGATATAATTATTCTTAGTAGGGACTTGTTCTGTGTGAGTTTAAATCCTTGTTTGTTTTAAAGGAGAAAAATTAACCAGTAATTTTTAAAGGGACTGTGCAGGAATAAATACTATATCATAGAAATGGGTTCTTTTGTGTGTTCTGATACTTCCCTTGACCTCAAGGAATTTAGCAGTCCAGTGTCGGACTCTCATAAAATTGCTTAACATGGGCTTGTAATATGGAAGTCCTAAGCCCGGGATAATGAGATGACAACAAGGAGCCATCTCTGGTTTTTTGGGTGAGGTGTCACATATCCATCCCCACTGACCTCTCCCTCAGTCAGTGTTTTCCTTCTTTCACTCTGTCATCACCTCTCTCTCTCATAAATTGTGACCACCTGCTGAATCTCTTCTGACATAGAATTGTGGGGTAACTCCCTAGATCATACAAGGACATTCCTACATTCCACACTCAGAAAAAAAATCCATTTTCTGAGCATATCTCATTTATTACCACATGGCTAGTTTCTTCATTAATAAATAAAATTCTGAAATACACCCACTCTTCATTTGTATGAGAGCAAATCTCATACCTTTAAAAGACAAGTCCTATCTTTTTACAGTTGGGTATGTCTTCTACTGTGGTGGATGGATGCCTTCTGGATTTACCCTTCAGATGCCGGGAAATTGCTAGCAGAGATGGGGACACTTATCCTCGGTATATACTCTATGGAACACAGAGCTGAATTCTGAAAATGGAGTATTAGTGTCTCTGCTGTTCTTTTTGTTTCCTTTCCTTGATGTTGTGTCTTGTTTGACTTTGATCCATGGATAACTAATAAATTACTTGCTGAGACTGAGCAAGAGTATCTCTGTACTTGACTTATGACCAGGACATCTAGACAATTCTGCCTGCAGAGTAATGAAGCATAGAGATCTTCTTCGTTGGGTCAAAAATAATGAAGAATTTGGTTCTTAGTCTTTTTTTGTTTGTGCTCACTTGTCTATTTGAACTTAAACCAAATTAAGAATTTTCTGTCATTAGAAAAAACTATTTTTTATTTTAGGACTTCAGACTGAACCCAGAACCTCTTACATGACAGGCACATTCTTCACCACTAAACTATGTTCCCACCCTGAGAGCTGCCTTTTGATATCTGGATCTTCAAATCTTTGTATTCTGCATTTCTATCTAGTGTCAAAATGGAAGCTCAGACTCCTGGGTTATGTCTATGACTCCAGAAGGCCCTCACTTATATGTAAGTAGATGTCACTTTCCTAAGTCTGAGTCATATTCATAAATTAAACTGCAAATTTCTTATATATAAGATTCTGTTTGTTTGTTAAGATACAGTTATATGTACATAAGTTGAATATTCTTTTTAATATTTTATTCTTTGAACATTTGGTAGATGAATTTTCACATTCACCTAACTCCAAATTCCCCCGGACCCCTTTTCTACTATGTTATCCTTTTAAAAATTACCTGTTGATTGTTAAAACTATCAAGTCCTTTGTGCACTACTCTTATATCCTAGGATATATGCCTAACTATGAGGTTGAGATGTGTCTGAAGCAAACTATTGGATTTGAATGGGACATACAAGATATAGGACAGATCCATGGGCAGATTTAAATTTTAAACATTTGCACCAGCACTCCTCCACTCTTCTTCAAGACACAGCTAAGTACCTATCTTTTATTAAGAACTCATTTCTTCCTCTGGGGTCCAATGAGATTGCATCTTTGACTCACAGCATTATACTGGTGGAGTCCTCCTCATGACATTAGCATCAGAGAAAACAGATGGTCTTGTTGAGTGCTATTTTGATTAAGGGTTACCTAGTTTGAAATGCTTCTATAACAACTTCATATTCATGTACTATTGTACACACTTTCCAGGAAGAACGATCAGTAGACGTTTACATAGCTTTTAAGTGGAAAGGACAGTATTTGTAATTCAGAATGCATGGCTGTCACCAGGAATCTTTTTCTCTTAACTTGTACTCTCCTGTGTCTGGCTCATCCAAGGAATTTAATACATTTGTACAAATTGGAGAAATGGATGAGCAAGTGGAGGGCTGTGGAAATGGTATGTTTACCTGTGCATGGATCTCCACCCTGTGAATACAGTCATATGATCACATGAGGCCTGTGCCCTCCTGAACTGCTGACACTGTCACAATGAGCTCATCACTTTTCCTCCTGGACCAAACATGATATGGATCTGTGTCCTGAACACACACACACACACACACACACACACACACACACACACACACACACACAAATGCATGCATGTGTGCACAAGAACATGCATGTTCACACACACATACCCTGTTCTTGACAATGCACCAGTTTTCTCTGAGCTACTGCTTCTTTCTGGAATACTCTCTACCTTAGGACTTTCAGCCCAAACCCTGCCTCTTCACTCCCAGTCCCTATGGAATATTTTCTGTCTTATCACTCTAAGGCTGTTCTACCAGGAACCTGGTGAGATTATTGTTATTATTATTATTATTATTATTATTATTATTATTATTATTGTTGTTGTTGTTGTTGTTGTTGTTGTTGTCGTTAACAGGAGTGGCAGCTTAGTATGAAACAATGGCAAACATTTGAATCTACAGTGTTTCTTCTCTTGATTTCTACAACCTGTGTTCAGGGAGATAAGCTGTTCTTGCTGTGGTTTAATCATTTCATGTGTGAGACAGAGCTGTTGATATCCACCAGACAGTACTGTGTTGGGTATTAACTATGTTTCAAGTGTTTGTCCAAAGTTGACTCTTTAAGATTTGATAGTTCCCTGTTTTCATGTCTCTGCAAACACTGTCATGATAAATATTTTTAACCTGTGAACATTATAATGATCTCTCTGGGACCCACTTGTGTTTTGAGCCTCAATGTAACAAGAATGCCTCCCTGAACAGTGTGGATTCTATAACAGTCTTTTGCATTCATATAACAGGTGCTTTATCAATAACAGAAGATTTGAATGAAATACTTCCTTATACCCTTAGCAAAATAATAGTCCTCTCATTTTCAAGAAGAAGCAGGAGAACAATCAGTCAAGCAATTCCAAATCTGTTCCACATACTCCATGGGAAGTAGAATGATGTGTCAATTCAATGTCTGATTATGCAACAGATATGTAATTTTCATATTCATAAAGCAATCATCCATTATTAAGATTTCTTCTTTTAAATGAAAAGGATCCTTTATGTAGGATGTTAGTAAATTACTTTTATGTGGGGAGAGATGAAATGCATTTCTTTTAAACATCAAACTCTTAATTGGAGCCTTCACAAAGGCTTCCAAAGATGCATTTGTGTAGAAATGGTAGGGGGATGGTTTGGCTTGCTCCAAACTGAAATGTCTATGCATGAAATTAGCTTGGAATATGACAATACATGTAAGGAGTAGATGGTTTAATGCCTTTATATCTCTTTGTCTTTTTATTGGCTAAAAGATGCCCTCCCCCAAAGGCAGGCAAAGCTGAAGCCATAATTCCCACTTATACATAAAGTGAAATCAGGAGCTGAGCAGTTCCCTGGGAGTCAGAACATCCAGTGGTGATCCACACATCTAGCATCAGTGAGATCCTGGGACAGAGATGATTAAGAGGCATCTTTGCCAGCATTTATGTTCTGGTGTCCAGAGGTCTTAGATGTTCCAAGCTTCATTTTTCTTCCTCAAGATAAAGAAAATGACAGCATAGGACCAAGGAAGCCTTCAGAATGAAATCAGCTAAAAACTGTGTTTAAATTACAACCAGCCTCCATTTTCAAGCCCATCCTACAGCAGTAATTTTGCTAGCATCTCTGTCTCTTGGATGCCAGCCCAGTGTCTGAGTCAGATGTGATGCTACACCATGCTCAGCCTGAGTATGTTCCACTGGTCCCTCACTCTGCTGCTGCTGCTGACCAGGCACAAGAAACTGCATATTGTGTAGTACAAAAAATAACACTGAAGGCAAAGCTAGGGGTGGTGCAAGGGACACCCAAAGTCTTTGCATTGCCCTGTCTCCACCTGCAGGTTTGGACCCCTTCTCTCTGTTCTAGATACATCCTAATAATGGCAAAAACAAGACCAAAGCAGTGAGATGTATCCTTTTTATAGGAAGAGTGAATGGAAGGATAGATGGCTATTAAAAAGATTACAAACTTTGGGACATTTGAATCAATGCGATTACAAGGAATTCATATTTATTTTTGTCTTGATGATAAAGAGAGAATGAATTAACTGAATCATATGGAGAGTGCACAGAATACAGAGCACTTCTGACTCCCCACCTTTTTTGATTTTGTAAATTAAAAAAATTTTATTAGTTATTTCTTCATTTATATTTCAAATCTATCCCAAAAGTCCCCTATACCCTCCCCCCTCCCTGCTCCCCTACCCACTCACTCCCACTTCTTGTCCCTGGCATTCCCTTGTACTGGGGCATATAAAGTTTGCTAGACCAAGGGGCCTCTCTTCCCAATAATGGCCAACTAGGCCATCTTCTGCTACATATGCAGCTATAGACATGAGCTCTGGGGGTTCTGGTTAGTTTATATTGTTGTTCCACCTATAGGGTTGCAGACCCCTTTGGCTTTTGGGTATTCTCCTTAGCTCTTACATTGGGGACCCCATGTTCCTTCCTAGAGATGACTGTGAGCATCCACTTCTGTATTTGCCAGGCGCTGACAAAGCCTCACAGGAGACAGCTATATCAGGGTCCTTTCAGCAAAATCTTTCTGACGTATGCAGTAGTGTTTGCCTTTGGTGGCTGATTATGGGATGGACTCCCAGGTGGGGCAGTCTCTGGATAATCCATCCTTTCCTCTTAGCTCCAAACTTTGTTTCTGCAACTCCTTCCATGGATATTTTATTCCCTACTCCTGGGAGAAATGAAGTATCCACGTGTTGGTCTTCCTTCTTGATTTTCTTGTGTTTTGGAAGTTGTATCTTGGGTATTCTAGGTTTCTGAGCTCATATCCACTTATCAGTGAGTGTATATCAAGTGACTTCTTTTGTGATTGGGTTACCTCACTCAGGATGATATCCTTCAGATATGTCCATTTACCCAAGAATTTCATAGATTCACTGTTTTTAATAGCAGAGTAGTACTCCATTGTGTAAATGTACCACATTTTCTGTATCCACTCCTCTTTTGAGGGACATCTGGGTTCTTTCCAGCTTCTGGCTATTATAAATAAGGCTGCTATGAACATAGTGGAGCATGCGAATTTTGTAAATTTTTGAGTTGTTATGTTTTGTTCTGTTATGTTTGCACAAAAATGGGATTATCCCACAATACTTTTATAAATCATTTTCTTCACTTACTAGAACACTGCTTTAGACACTATTAAAGAGCACTTAAGATTGATGGTTAACAGTGTGTCATCTCTTATTTTATTCAAGTAGTCTTCTCTATTGTACATGGCAACCTACCTCTTCTACTTTGTTATTGCAAATAATGCACTAACATCTTCTCATGAGTGCAACTTTCCTAGCATTTCAAGGGGGCATTTGTGACTTGATGCTTTGCTCAGATAATTTGCAAGAGGTAGCAAAGAAGACTTAAGGCATATACACCAAGTTATTAGAAGCCAAGACTATCTTGAAGAGGAAGGTGACAGTATTATAAAATAGGAAGTCAAAATTATCAAGAGATCCACTTGTGGCAACTGAAGACATTATAACCTATTCTTTATTACTCTTGAAATATAGGCATGATGTGAACCTCAGTTCTGATAAATAAGAATGTAATGGGCAGTTAAGATGTGAAGGTATGACCAGACATGGTGATGCGTGGTAATGAGTCCCCCAGATGTCTAGAGCATGAACTGCAGTCATCAAAAAGCCTGTGTTATTCTGGGTTGGTATCATGTTAAGCAATTTGATTTTCATCATGTTTCAGAGCAAACACCTTCTTATTGCTAATTAACATTGAATTTAAAGAGTGTTTCTGAAGCTTCCAGGATATCCCCAACTATACCCATTAGAAGGGTTTATCAAGCCTTAACAAGCAGATATTTGGCCCAAATATTCTCTTCAGAAAGAGGTAGACTCAAACTGAGCATGATTGGTCGTGATACTCAGTGGAGAGTCTTCATAACAAGCTTCTTTGTAGTCTAGTGTCCACTGCTGGGGGCTGTTAAGATGTATTCATATACCATGATCACCTTATTGACCTTGAGACTCCATGTTTTAGAACTTCTGCAGTGCATGGCGCACAGAGTCAAGCCCTTGCCTTGACACAGAAAAGAACAAATGCTTTAATCTTGATGCATCTTCTTGCATCCTCTGGGTTGAATCATTCATTCCCTATCACCCACATTCCAGTGAGCCTATCCCTTCTCCCTCTGCCCATTATTCTTGCCTCTCTCTGAAGCAGTGCAGATGTGAATTGCCTTCTAAACTGTTAGCTGTACCGTAGAAAGACAGACTGTGGTGTAGGTACCCCAAATGCAGAGGTCATGAAGAGCATCACAGATTAGAATCAAGAAGGCCTTAATAACTATTTTAATGCCTCTCTGGTTGACTAACACAAGCAGTGTTTCAAGGTCACACCAGATGGCAAGAGGTTATTACAGTGGGCAAGAATTCCAGTCGTTTTATCTCAGCATGGGCTGGGAGGCAAACCATCCCATTCTAGCCATTTACCCTTCAGAAATCAGAAAGAGTCTGCCTGGAAGAGCAGTATGGTTGGACTTTGGATAAAGGAAGGAGGATGTTCTTGGCAAACAGCAGAGGAAATGAGATATGCTCAGAGATTGTTACTATGATTGTCAATCATGGTTAATCAACCTCAAGACATGCCTGTGAAGGACTTCTTGGACTGGATTAATTGAAGTAGGAAGACTTGTCCCAAATATGGGCAGCACCATTCTATGGGCTGGGAACCATGATTGAACAAAATGGAAGAAGTGAGCTACGTAGCAGCATCCATGGCTCTCTACTTCCCAAATGCAAGCATAGTATGAGTACTTCCCTAGCTGTCCTCCAGTCTTTCCTGCCATGAGTGACTGAATGCCAACCTCTAGACAAAAAGAAAGCCTGCCTTTTGTCAGCAACAAAATAATTACTTAGAAAAGATATTTTAGCTTCTCCTCTCTCTCCCTCCTTTCCTTCCTCTCACTCCTCCATTTATTTATTTATTTTTGGACATGATTTGGATATGGAAAAGATCATGGCCCTATGTCTAGAGTAGTACAAAATATGCAATGAGCTATATCTCCCTTTTTGTACTCTCCAATTACAGAAGATATATGTAGCTAGACAAATCTCTTGATCTCTGGGCTTATGTACTGTCAGTAAAGAAGGAATAATAGCATTCAAGCTACATGGTTGGCAAAGGGGATTCAGGACAGACTTTAAATGTGAAATGCCCACTCAGTTAGCTTGCTCATCTTGGGAACTGATAAGTGGACTGTAGGTTAATAGAGAATGAAGAACAAGAAAGCTGCTTTTTGGTGGGGGTCGGGAAGTGGGAAGGAGACTGAAGAGAGGAAAAGCCTTAAATTGTATATATAGAAACACGAGAGAATCTGATTTCACAGACCACAAGGCTGTGACATTTGCTTATGGATTTTAAAACTCATCAAGGCCACCTACTTGTGTGGGACCCACATCAACTTGCCTGATGAGAAGGTGCAGCGTTAACACCCAGTGATATTATCGTCAGCACTGAGGTGGGAGTGGCTCTATGCAGTGCAGAGCAAGGTTACTTTGCAGTTATCTCAGGAAATAGATAGAAGCATCCATGGGAGCACCTCCAGCTTTTAATATCCATTTCTGGGCACTGGAAACTCCCTTCTCCGGGACTTTTCAGGGCACTGAGAATGTTTTCTTCACCTCCTCTTATTGGCTCAGCAGTCACCCACTCATCTAACATTTCTTCAGATTCTGTGCAAACATCGCCTCCTCTGTGAAGCCTCGTGGGCAAATCTAGGCAATGGCAAGCAGGGTTCCACAGCTCTGTGTGCATCCTCCTTATAGCTGCTGACCTTGACCATCCATGCTCATCTCATTCAGACAGGGGCCCAGTAGCTGCCAACTTCACCCCCATGCAAACCTCCCTCATGTTTTGGCAACTGTGAAAGGTGGGTGTGAGACCCACAATGCTCTAAACTCTGTATTTCTTCTATTTGAAATGCCACTAAGCCTCTCTGGAAAGACACACTGGTGCCTTAAGCTTAAGTTAAAACATCACCTGCTTTTGGGAGATGCCCCACTGACCACACAAGACAGGAGATCTTCCCAGGGTATCATGGCAGCTGGTTTTTGTATGCCATTGCCCATACCTTGTGGTCTTAAATCATATCTTAGCCTTTAGCGCGCATCTGGGGACTTGAGTTGAGTCTGAATGAAGAGACATCAATGCAAAGCTGCTGCAGGATGGCAGTTCACATGGTTGACACCTGCGTGCCTTTGCTGGTGCTTTCTCTCCTGTAACAACTGCATGCAATGAATGCATCTCTTGCTGTGACCCCCACGGTCCGGTTCTCCATGAATCCCACGTCCTAGTCCTCACCATGCAGACGGTTCTCACCATCTGTGGAAATGGTTTTCCTACTTGCCCCCTGTCCTGACTTTGGTATTATTGACACCCGGGACTTTATCTCTACTTTTACTCGGGAAGTTTTGCATGTGTTATGAATTAAACATACAAATCTCTGACCTTTCTAGGAGAGTGAGGTCATGTAGAAGTGTCAAGATTCTAGAAGCAAAAGGACCTGGGATCTTCCCATGTAGAAAATGTGTGAGTTAAGCATGGCACTGGGCCTCTCTGGGGACCAACTTTTTGTCACCCAACTACACATAAGCCAACCCTGAACCAAAACTTTCACCTGGATAAGTCAGATCTATTACTATTTCTTAATTTTTGGTTTGTATATGTATACATATATCTGTATGTGCATGTGTGCATTCCTGTGTGCGTGTGCATGTATGTGTACCTATGTGTGTGTGTTTGTGTTTGTGTGTGTGTGCATGTGTAGAGGCCAGAGGTCAGCATTGAGTACATTAATTGCTTTCCATCTCAGCTTCTGAGATCAGGTCTCTCACAGAGTGTGGAGCTTGCTGATTTGGCTAGTCTGGCTGACCAGTGAGCTCTAAAGATCTTGCCATTTCCATCCACAACCACCCCTTCCCTATTGCTAGGATTGCAAGCACAAGTCACCATCCCAGCCTTTTAATGGGTGCTGTAGATCAATCATAGAGCTTTATACTTGCAAAGAGAGCATACTTTACTGACTGAGCCATTGCACCAGCTGTTAACCTCCTCAACTTCTTTCTAGAATCCTGCCTTCTGTTGTTATAGTACTATGGATAATCTATTTTATCTTTCCCCCCCTTTTTTGACAATTCCATACGTGTACAGAATGTATTGTCATTCTATTCTCCACACTCCCTTCTTCTGCCCCCATCATGCCAATGTGACCTCCTTTTTATTCTCAATTACACCCTTCTCTCAATTTCATGGCATTTTAGGGGGGGGGGGGGATGTAGGAAGCCACAGCTGCTGTGGGTTGATATGGGTAACAGTTGTACCATACCCAGAGGACAATGCACAGCATCCCCCACCCACAGTACCTTTCTCTAAGCTCTATCTTTCTCACTATTTCATCTTTTCGAAATCTTGTCATTGTTACCTCCAATCCCATCTCCTTTATCATTTTCCAGCTATTCATGTTCTGTCTTTTGCTATCATCTTAAAATGGCCCTTAATTTTCAAATCTCAAGTGCTCTTGATGCACAGAAGCTATCCAAGCTACCATCCATGGGCTGTCCATGTTCCTTCATAACAAACCAACACCATTATGGAGTCTTACTGTCTTAATACCAGATCTCATCTCCCATTTTACTCAAAATCTCAGTCTAATACACACACACTATTATCTATCTATCTATCTATCTATCTATCTATCTATCTATCTATCATCTATCTATCTACCTCCCAAATAAAATAAAGTCTCATGAGGCAAGAATTCTTTCTGCTTTCACCCCTATGTCATCTTATAAGCAACTCTTCTCCATTCTTCCCCATCTGTCTGCAGAATAGAGGTGGGTTCTCTTTGTGATATGCACCTTCCCACCCTTGCTTAGGGCATTGGAACCATCCTTTAATCTCCTGCCCTCTTGGGACCTCCCTGTGCTTCCTTCCTTTCTTCTTCCCCTCTCCTTTATCTCCAGCACATCCTTTGTGGGTCTTTCTTTGAGTATAAATGGGGCCTAGTTGTTTCAATTCAAAGAAGTTGTTTCATCTCTGAAGTTTCATTTAGTGATTTCATTCTTCCATTTAGCAACTGAATTACCAGTGAACAGTCCTCTTGCCAAGAAAATGTTAGGCCCACAGTGATTTCACAGAAGTATTCAAGAATCAGACATCTTGAATACAGCGCTAAACACTTCAAAGAAGCGAAACACAGGATGGGTGTACGATGTAATGTTAAGTGTCTGGTATAACTAGTTTCACACCCAGACAAGTTTGGTAGGACGAAAGGAAATTATGCTTGAATCCCATTCATAGACATAAAATATTTCTACATAAAGCCCTAGCAGTGAGAATAAAAAAGTGTTTTAAAATATATAGCATATTTTCATCAAGAGGAACTTATTCCAGGAGTATAAATATTTATCAACATTATAGAAATCACTAGTGGAATCTATTATATTGACACAGGTGCAGAGAAGTAGCCTCTTTAATAGATGTAGAAGGGAATGTTTAGTAAAATCTTATGAAACATTATTTCAAAAATATTGTAAGAGTAAAATAAATGTCCTTTAATTGATAATTAATGAATATCTACCATTAAGATAAACTGTGTATAGACAATACTAAATTGCTGGCAAACATTCTCTTTAAAAGGAGCTCATGTTAAGGCCACACATTATTAATTTCTCTGTTTTATGTTCAGCAAGGGAACACTGGCATGGAAAATAAATATTTTGTATAAATACAAACATATTCACAACTGTAACTATTTACAGATATCACCGCTGCATCCATGGGAAACCTAATGAATCAACAAAAGAATTACAAGAATCAGTAGTACATTATAAGAAAATGATGGCTATAGGCCAAGTGCTTTCCTCCCCTCAAATTCATATGTTTAAACATAATCTCCAGTGTGCTTTGTGTCAGGGGAGGGCTGACAGGCAAGGCTAGCACCCATGGGCTTACTGTCCTTACTGTAGAACCCAGAGGGAGGTTGTTTGCCCCTTACATACTGTTAGGGCGTATTCAGGAGGCTCTGTCATGGACACACAGAGCTCTTACCAGACACAGCACCAGGTGCAAGCACCTTGATCTATTTTCTAGATTTTAAAATTGTCAAAAATAACTTTCTGTTTTCATAAGCAAAGTAGACTATGGTATTTTATAAAATCCCACACAAATTCAGAAAGTAGTCAATAAAACAAATGTTCTAGAAAACTGGATGTCTGTCCATTAGAGATTAGAAAATTTTGTTTTTAAATGGACATATTTGAAACAGAAAACATGGAAAATGAAATAAAGCAACCCAGGCTCAGAAAGACAAAAAATGCAAAATTTTGGGAGACATAGGGCCACGGTTTTAATTTTTACATCTGTCTATCATGGTTGGGGCTTATGAGAAGAGAAAAGGAGATCCTGGGTGGAGGAAGAAGTTAACAGAATACATGAGACATGGAAGTAAAAGTATGGTGGGGGCATCAAACAAAGGGTGTGGGATAGGGAGAGAAGATGAGAAGGATAAAAGATAAAGTATGTGAACCCCTTTTGGTGTGCTAATAAAAAACTAATAAAATGGCATAACATAGACATGCAGTACATGGCTCAAAATTTTAAAAATTCAAATAGATTAAGCAGAAAATTATTTTATACAGCACACACACACACACACACACACACACACACACACACACACGTATAGTTATTTTCACAATCATGGAGATCATGCCCTAAATACTTTTGGATTCAATACAATTTTAATGAACAAAAAAACTAAACAGCATGAAACCTAACCAAGTTTTTTTCTAAAAATATAAGAAAATCACAGTCCCTTCCTTCCAGAATCCCTGCTGTTTTGTGAGACAAGAATATCTGATGCAGTCCAAGGAAAAGCGAGGTGTATGAGAATACCGTACAAGGTAGCAAAGCCCAATGCAAAACTGGAGTATCACAGAGGGTGACATCTTTTCAGGAGGAAAAGAACCCAATACTAATGAAGAAAACAGTGAGCTTCAAGTTGGCCTCTTTGTGTCAGAAAACCTGACCCCTGATAGGGAGGGTGAGAGTCAGAAGGACAGCCATACCATGACAAGGGCTGCTTGACTGGGTGGAAGACTTTAGAGGTGAAAGAAAAGGCTTAGGCTTAATATGAATATGTTTAACTATTCGCGCATGCGCGCGTGTGCACACACATACACACACTATAAATATATGGAATCTTAATGTTCTAAATATAGAATGTGTTCTCAGGGAGCATTAATATTATAAATGAAGGAAGCCAGGACAAAACAAATAAGGATGGCTTTCACAATGTCAGGAACCTCACTCATTAAGAAACCATGGAAATGTGGACCAACAAGAGAGGCATTCTGAAGAGGTATTTAAACACCTAAACCTAAGAAATCCCAACAATATGTGAAGAAGTCTTATAGATCTACAAGGAAAGGACAAATGAGCCAAAGATAAGAATCAGCAAGCATTTTAGCAGAAACATGAATGGTCAGAAAGTGCAGATAAAGACCTGGTATCATTTATATTCAGAAAAAAAAAATACAGTAAATACCTGAATCAATGCATTTCACATTATTGGGTTTAAAAAAAAAAGTCACAGCACAGTCATATTAAGTGTGAGGAGTACACAGTTCTATGCTATGGTAATGCATACTCTTTCTGGTGAGAGTGTAAAATGGTGCAATTGCAAAATCAGTGTGGGATTAGCCAGTCCACAGGGGCATGTGTGTGTTCCCTTAGCTCAGCAATTGTCTTTCTAAGTTTAGATGATGAGCCATCAGGGATGTACTAAAATAGCAGTTCCAAGGGAAGCAGTGCATCTTGGTGTGCACACACATGGTGCAAATATCTACTGACTGGAGAAACTCGTGGGTCATGCAGGATACGCATAATGGAATATTATATAGCAAAAACGAGTGAGTTGTTCATATGGCAGCATGACTGACTCTCAGAAACTTGGATAGTAAAGAGGAAAAAAGCAAAGACCTTGGAAGCATATAATGTGGGTATGAAACATGTTTGGTCTCTTGAGTTATTAAAAGTTATTCTTAAAATATTAGAAAATGCATTTGGCTACATTTCCTTGAGAGAAGAAGAGGTGACATCAAATGAGAAGATCATATTTAAGTTTTGTTTCCAACTTGAAGTGTTTTCATTCCTGGCACCAAGCATGGGGGTAGGAAGGAGCTCATAACACAGAGGAGCACAGAAGGTCCAGTAGCAGGGGCTTAGCAGACATCTGGGCTTAGCAGTCTTCAGAGAGAGCAGCCCATTATTAGGCTGAGGAAACAGGTCCAGAGGGTTACATCATTACTAGCAGATGTAGAGCTACATAAGGTATGAGGCCCTTGCATTATCCTCTGGAAGGTGTTTTATCACTTAGGATGAAGTATAAAATTCTTGCACCTAAAGGAAAAATCAGGTGGCAGAGTCTGAAAGGGACAACCCTTAGCTATGCCAGGTGCCAGCTTGATGCTTACATTTAATGCTCTGGACTACCTACAGGGGAAGGGTTCATGTATCCTGTTACAAAGAGGAAGAAATGAGTCTCAGAAATAAAGAGAAAGGGAACACCGAGCTCGTGATAAACTTTCCTCCTCCTGTATAACTCACCAAGGATGTGCTTTGGAACAAGGCCTGGAGTTTCTGCAGACAGAAACGTTATTGAAGTCCCAAAGGCTTCGATCAGAAGTGAGCATGCCCTGGACAACTCCCAAGGCTGTGTTCTTTAAAAAAGGAAGAATTTGTCCCAAGGTGCTGAGTGCTGCCATCATTAATGGAATGATTCATCAACCTTGGAAGATATATACATATATATATATATATATATATATATATATATATATATATATATATATATATATAAAATTTTGTTTATGGATTTGCAAATAGTATCATTAGCTCATACCTAGTGATGATGCTTGTTTTTAATAGAGCTCACTGTCAACTCAGAAGAATCCCCTCTTTGGTCTTCAAAGGTGCAGATATTCTTAAAGACGCAAAAGATTTGTTTCCAACTAACCTACTAACCTTTCTTGTGTTGGAAACTGATGCTTTCTCAACAATAAAGCAATGTGCATCATCAGTGAGTGTGATACACACACGATACTCATGCTTTAACTTCTACCAGCACTCCAGTACTCAGAACTTTATTAAGGTTTCACAGAATGAAGGTCAAGTATACAGACACTGAGTCCACATTTTCTGCATTTGAATAGCTCCGTTAGCCAACTGTGCCTCAGTTTCCTCTTCTATGAAAAGCAAAACATGGAACCTGTCATGTGATGTGGCCATAGGGACTTGATGTAGGTTTGGGATGTTGGTTTGGAAGTCTATTTCTCTGTAGGTCTTAGTCAAGTGGGGTATTCTATGACACAGGCAAACACACATCTCAGCAATATAAAGTGACAGTTCATTTCATCAACCTTCATAATCGGTCTTGGTTGAACTTTTATTGCTTTGATAAACACCATGACTGAAAGCAACTGGTCTCTGGAATCACTTCAGTTTAAAGTTGTGTCTGTCATGAAGGTAAGTTGTATTATGAACTTAAGGCAGGAACCTGCCTTGAGGTAGCAACTGAAGTAGAGACCGTGGAAACACACTGCTTACTGGCACATGCCCCATGGCTGGCTCTTTCAGCTTTCTTAGACCTCTCAGGACAGAACCACAGTGCTTTGGGCCCTCCTACATTAGTCATTAATAAAGAAAGTACCCCTCAGACTTTTCTGTATGAGATAATCTGATGGGGACATTAGACACACACACACACACACACACACACACACACACACACACACACACACGTATACTGTAGGCTAATGTGTTGTGGCTATTTGGAGCTTTAGAGAGGACTTCAGGAATCTAACCCAGCCTGCTAGTTATGATTATTTAGGATTTTGTTATAAGTCACAGGGATAAAAGAGAACATGTTTGTATTCAGGTATGCTGACCTTAAGCCTGTTTTTTGTACACATGGGAATTGACACATCACTTCTGCTCTTTGGACTGCTGCTGATTGCCCAGTTAGAGTTTTGGGACAATTGTCAGGGTCTGGAGAGTAGGATAGAGGTGGGTGATCTCCTGGCATGTAATAGGATGTGGTCTGGAGTGCTGTTGGACATCTTACAGGTCACAGATAGCCCCTTGGGGCCAAGCATTGTCTGAATGCGACTCTTAAGGATGCTGTGAGAGTACTGCACTGGATGTGTGAACTGAAACACCAAATGAAAATGGAAGCAAGTCCCGGGAGGCACTCTAAGGTGCTTATGGTATGAGAAGGAGCAAGGACTAATTGTTCAAATCCTGACCTACACCCCTATACAAGTATCCTGATACAAGTATCTCCCGTACTTGTGTGAATTCAACAAACTCTACCACTTTGTTTCAGTTTTCTTCTCATAGGGATATCTATCCTAGATTACTATAATGGCTCTATGAGATTGGACACAGTATCTGGGACAGTGCTGATGCCCAAGAAGCATGCTTCCTTGTGCTTGCTGTAGTCACTGTTACGTACACTCCAGAGAAAGCACGGATTGCAGTATGTGGTTAAAACAATATGGATCCAAGGCTGCAGAGACCGCTCTGCAGCTAATAGCAATTGTTACTGATGCAGAGGGCCCAGGATCAGATACTGTGTCACACTCACTTTTGTAACTACAGTTCCAGAGGATCTGAACCGCTCCTCAGGTTCCATGGGCATCAAGAACAGATCTAGTCCATATATATACATGTATAGGCAAACTAGTCATATACTTAAGACAAAAATAAATATTGCATCTTTTCCTATCAAAAAAGTTATCAAGAGCATTTATTAGAGGAACTTGAATTCAGTCTTTGAGTCATGAAATGAGTGTTTCCTCCTATTGATGTGAGGTTGTTATGTGCATTTTAATTTATTGAAAATAGATCCTCTCATGAAAAACATCCCAACCACAGCTTCACTTCTATCCGCAACCCCTAGCTCCCCAACCTTCCCCTTTCCCCCAAATTCACTCTTCTTCCATCTCCTTTTCAGAAAAGAGCAGACCTCCAAAAGACAAGAGACAAACAGAACAAAACAATACAATACAAAAAGGCTGTAGTCTTTGGAGGCCTGCTTTTCTCTGAAAGATACATAATTTTAAAAGCAGATGTTTTTTGGAGCTGAACTGCTCTGTGAACAAAGACCTCCCCAAGGCTCAGCAGAGTCATCTCTTCTAGGTTCCCTCCACAACCCATGCCAAACAGGAATCTACTCTTCCTTCCATCTGAGCGTCAATTATTCAAACATAGCCATTGCACACCTGTCATCAATACGGAGATGTTTTTAAAACTAGTTTATTTGTATTTGGCAAGCAAGAAAACCATATGGGAAGAAAATAAATATCAAATCTACTCAAATAATATTTAAATCTCTTAAATATTGCATGTATGTACTCCACATTGTAATTTGAGCTGGACAAAGATAAAAAAGCAAATACTTACTTAAGAATTTCATTCACAGGGCTGGAGAGATGGATCAGCAGTTAAGAGCACCGACTGCTCTTCTGGAGGTCCTGAGTTCAATTCCCAGAAACCACACAGTGACTCCCAACCATCTGTAATAGGATCTGATGCCCTCTTCTGGTCTGTCTGAAGAGATGACTCAGTGGTTAAAAGCACTAGCTGCTCTTTCAGGGGACCCAGGTTCAGTTCCCAGCACCTGAATGGTGGCTCACAACCATCCTTAACTGCAGTCCCAAGAAATCTAATGCCTACTTCTGGCCTCTGCAGACATCAGACATGCAGGCAGGCAGAACAATTTGATATAGGGAATATCATTACATAAGTGATTCTATAAGCTCTGGGCTTCAGAAGAGAGAACTAACCATAGATGTAAACCTAGGAATGTTTCATGAAGACTGAGATTTTGTAGGATGGATAACAATTCACAGACATGCTTAAGCTTTGGAGAGCACAGGGAGTTATGTATGTGGGCACACATACATGTGCATGTGTATGTATGCACACATACATGTTCATGTGTGTGTGTGTGCATGTGTGTTATTGTTTGTTTGTTTGTTTGCTGGTTCAAATAGAGACAAAGTTAAATTTAATAAGCTACGTGCCAGGGGTTATCTTATTTCACAAGGCCACAATCATTCCAGATGTTTTTTTCTGGGGGGCGGAGGGTTGAATCTTGCTCCTTTCAGATTGACCAAAACCCATGAGGCTTGTAGCTTGTTCATTTCCAAGGATGGGTTCTGACTGTCTTCACACACCTACAGTCTGAGAGTGCTTTGCGATACTTGCTTCTCAGTACCACAGGGTGTCAGTATTAAAAACTTAGCTTCCAACCAGAGCCTCTGGCCTGCTTTGTATGGATTCCTTGCTCATCCACAAGAATCTCAAGCCCCCCCCCCTTTATTTCTCTGAAAAGGAGAATTTTCACTCTAAACCCCAGAGTCAACCTCAGCAAAAGTATCTGTCTTTCACATCCCAGACTGCATATTTTAATGCTCACCCATTCAAAGGGGCATTAACACCATCCAATTCTATATCAGCCCTGGGTCTGGATAGCTCAGTACCTGTCATGTAATTAATCTCCCCCTCATCCAATCAGACTAAGCAGTCTAAACATAAAGCAAAAGCTACACCTGTTTCTCTACTTTATAATCATAGCCCCTGATGACTCAAATTCAGAATTCTCACTGGCCTCCTGTCATAGATGACATTAAAGATAGCCACATTGTGGAACTGACAGCTTGTGTTTAATGAGGTGTTATTAGATGAAGGAAGCAAAGAGAAGGACACCTAGGAGACTATGAGGTCTCTGCTTCTATGATTTGATGGTTGGAACTCGTTCCCCAAGACACGTAGAGAGTAGCAATTGCTATTTCAGTTTTAGATTCATCTCTACTGAGGCTCACTGTGGACCTTGGTGGGACTTCTCCTTAGAGGCCATTTTCATGCATTGTCTAGTTGTCAGATCTTGAGAATTATCTTAGTTTTATCCCTTGTTGCTTTGATAAAAACACCCTGATAAAAACAACTTAGGGTACAAAGGGCTTATTTTAGCTCACAGTTCTGCTATTGCCCATCATAGCATGGAAGTAACATAAGAAGAGCTTGAGGGAGTTGATAAAATCACATCCACAATCAGTAGCTGAGAACAATCCTCTGCCTAAGCAAGGATGCCATTCACAGTGAGTCTGTTTCCCTGCCTAGATAATGATGCCACCCACAGTGGGCAGGTCTTCCTGCCTAGGCAATGGTGCCAGCCACAGTGAGCAGGTCTCCCCACCATAATTAACATAATCAAGGTAAAGTTCCCCAGATTTAGAAGATCCTTCATTGGCATTCTCTTCCCAGGTGCTTCTAGGTTGAGTCAAGTTAACAAAATCAAACAAATGCACCAGCTAAGGAGTGGATGGGTCCAGCTAGAAGGAGGGTCTAATATCAGGGGATGGCTGGATACAGATGCTATCACTCAAGCCAAGAGACTGATGAGTGTCATAATAGCTGATCCTGGGTAGATTTTAAGAGAAGGGGCTTTTCAGAAATAATTAATAATGCCATTTTGCCACAAAGGGGACAGCAGTAGGTCTGATGATGTATCTGATTAGAATGTATGTCATATTATCTATACACACACAAACTATGTAATTTTTTTTTTGTTTCAGAAGTTTAAAAGTTTTACAGAGGTTAAACATGGTGATACTAGTCTGCAGTCCAGTCCTCTGGCGATAGAAGTAAGACGATCAGGAATTCAAAATCCAACTCGGCAACATAGAAAGTCTAAGGGTAAAACAATGAATTTATGAAATTCTTGAGTAAATGGATGTATCTGGAGGATATCATCCTGAGTGAGGTAACCCAATCACAAAGAAGTCACTTAATATGCACTCACTGATAAGCGGATATTAGCCCAGAAACCTAGAATCCCCAAGATACAATTTCCAAAACACAAGAAAATCAAGAAAGACCAACGCGTGGATACTTCATTCCTCCCTATAATAGGAATTAAAATATACATGGAAGGAGGTGCAGAGACAAAGTTTGGAGCTAAATGAAAGGATGGACCATCAGAGAATGCCCCACCCAGGTGGTCCTTCACATAATCAGCCACCAAATGCAGACACTACTGCATACACCAGCAGGATATTGCTGAAAGGACCCTGATATAGCTGTCTCCTGGGAGGCTTTGACAGTCCCTGACAAATGCAGAAGTGGATGCTCACAATCATCTATAGGGCAGAACACAGGGTCCCCAATGTAGGAGCTAGAGAGAGTACCCAAGAGTTGTAGGGGTCTGCAACCCTATAGATGGAACAATAATATGAACTAATCAGAATCCCCAGAGCTCATGTCTCTAGTTGCATATGTATTAGAAGATGGCCTAGTTGGCCATTATTTGGGAAGTAAGGCCCTTGGTCTAGCAATGTTTATATGCCCCAGTACAGGGGAATGCCAGGGCCAAGTAGTGGGAGTGGGAGGATAGGGGAGCAGGGTATAGGGGACTTTTGGGATAACACTTGAAATGTAAATGAAGAAATTCTCTAATAATAATGAAAAAAGAAAGTCTAAGGGTAGGGTGGATTAGATAAGATTCGCGCTCTCCTACCATAACAATGTTTTACATATGAGTACTTTGTCTTATTCCCACTCCAAACTTGCTCATTCAGTTCTCTCAGAGCTTTACTCGCCTTAGCTATTTCTCCGAGTTTCTTACCTAGCTCCCCACACCCAGTGCATTCTCTGCCAATACAAGACAAGACAGTATAAGTTTTCCTGGATGTTTTCTCCTTGATCCATGAGAGCAATGCTGTTTGAAACATTATTTTGTGCTTTGTTTTCTTCACATAACATATCATGGAACTTTCCCATCTAGATTCTTGAAACATGTTTGTTCCACTTCAGGGGAACAATACTCCCATCCTACTACTCGGCTAGGGATCAGGAAGTGCATGCAAAAGCAAAAGAGGCTTGCATTGACTTTCCAAAGTAAGGTTACGTGGAACTGAAATGCAAATAAATGTCATCTGATTTTAATCATATTTCAAGGGCAAATATTTGCAAAAGAACAACACTCATTTTCCCTGATGGAGAAGCAAATAATCCTTTATACGTCATTCTCCCAGTATTTACTGGGATTTGCATCGTTCCGAGCTTTGCCTGGATGCTGTGAAAAGGATCAGCACAGCAGATGGGTCATTTGCTCTGGTCTCTGTGCCAACAGCACCTTCAGAGCTTGACACTCACTGCCACAGTCCTCCAGTCCTTGGTGTGTTCCAAGCTCTTGTCTCACCTTCCCTAGAACCTTTTGTTCTAGCCACACTGGGTGTTCCCTGTGGATAAAAGGACAAAATAAAATCAAATAGTCCTGTCTTATCTAGTTTGGGGCGGAGGGGTTTGCCGGCCCCTTTCCTGCGGGAATATTCTTTCCTGTTCGTTACCATCACCTCTGACTGTACTTGCGCCTTCTTCCAAGTGTCTTTCCTTCACAGCCCCCTTATACAATCGGACATTCTAGCCCATGTGAACCACTGCATCCTAGTCTAATAGACAAAACACTCAGATTCCAAATCCTAGCACTGGTTCCACATTTAAGGCTGTTCTGTCACCTGTAACAAGTAGGACACAAGAACTTCTTGACACTGTCATAATGAGATGATGTATTCCCAAGCAAACCGCCCACTGAAGAATGACCAGTAGATGCGAGTTTGCCTTGTTTTCTCATTGGACCAAATTAGCATACCTCTGAACCCTCAGTGTCTAGCATGAAGAACATCTGTAAGTGATGAGTGAGCTGCTGCTCAATGACCGTTGCATATTTAGTAGTGGTAGTATGGGTCACTTCCAGCTTTCAAACTATTTATTTATTTAGGTGTGTACTTGTTGCATCCCCTACTTCTCCCAAGTTTAATACCTCTCTCCCCTGGGGTCTGAAAGAAACCTTTCCTTCTAACTGCATCGCTGTCTTGGCTCTGGAGGACAATCCCCGCGTGGAGACTGAGCATGCTCCTGGCCAGCTTGGGCTGGTTGAGGACAGACTTCTTTGGCCCAGCATCTTGCGCCCTCCACAGGCCGGGCGGGCTAGCAGGAGAGCCTGCGAGCGGGCGGGGTTTGGCCGCAGGGCAGCCTGGAGCGCCTAGGCTCTTCTGGCGGACAGAGGTGGGCGACGCGAGAGGCGCCTCCCAGCTAGTCGCGCAGCCTACCGCGGTGCACCGAGGCTGCAGGGGCAGAGCTGAGCGGCAGGGAGGGCTCTCTAGGCCTTGAGCGCGCTCTGTGTGTTGTTGGAGTCTGGCCTTAGGTTCTGGCGTGGGAAGGAGAGCAAGGGCGCTGGAGGAGAGATCCAGCCACGGCTCAAGTACAGGCTCCCAGTCTTCTCCTGGGCGGGGGAAGAATTCCCTTAACCACATTTACAATCTTGCCTCGGGCGCCTTAGCCCGGGCTGCCAGGAGGCCGCGGTGGCCGGGCAGCTGTTGCACCAAGAGGGGGCAGCTGCGGAGTTCCATAACCATAGCAACCGCATCAGCACCACGGCGGCAGTGGCGGCGGCGGCAGTGAGGGCAGCATCCGCTTGCTCCTCCTCCAGGCAGCCTCTCGGTAGAGACCTGAGACAGAGCTCTCAGGTGCCGCCGCCGACTCCTTGGTCCGCCCACAGTCGCTGCCGGTGTTGTCTGTTGGAGAAGACCAGAAGATAGCGGGACCAGAGCTGGAACAGGCCCTAGGAGGTGAGAGAGAGAGCCCTGCAGTGGGAGACAGGTAGGTGAGAAGACTGTGGGGGTCACCAGCTGTAAAACTCTTTCTGTGGCAGTGACGTTTCTGGAAGCCTGGTTGCTAGTTGGATGGCTTTCTATTACTGAGTAGGGATTCTTCTGCGATTTTTTTTTAAAAAAAAAATATCTTTCTCTATTTTCCCCCCAGATATCTCTGTCCTCTGATTTTGCCCCACTTCTGGGCAAAGCTTAGAGACAAGAAGGACCATTAAATGTGACTGTGTGAATGTGGTGGTCCTAAAGGGGCTTGTTTAGACCTGTTCAGGTCCTCTGAGCCACAGAACCCAGGGCAGGCTCAAAAGAAGACCTTGTGGAGGTGGAGTGGCTATGGTCTCAGTTCTATGTGGGGCAAGCTGACTCAGAGACCATCTCTTTGGAGGGTGGAGAGCACTGTAGTTCAGCTGTGGCATGGAAAGGGACTATAACACACAGCTCTTTATATGTACAGCAATCTTTAAACACAACCACTGCAGGGAATGTTTAGACAAGGTAGTAGTAACTCTTAAGGTTTAGGGTTTGCCTAGAGTTTACTGTTCTACAGATGAGATGTTTTGGTCATTGGGGGATTGGATGTTAACAGAAATAAAATTTTAACCAGAAAGGAGATAAGAACACCACCCCCCCATTCTCTTCACCTACTTTTTCCTCCCTCCCTGATGACAGCAAAACAAACACTGGATGTGTTAGAGACACCCTCTGTCTGGCCCTTGGCTAGTGATGAACTATCCTACTTTCAGAAAGATGGGGAAGAGAACTCCACTTCAATCCCTCATATAAACTAGGAGGGCAATGTTTTCCATTGGGCTCCAATGCTCTTAATGTTAAGTTTGTTTTAAACCCTGGGTGCACCTGATGTATGACGGACTGTTATCTGCATCTTTGGGCTATAGTGAGAGCTGCAGATTGGCACATGATTTGGTCCAGTTCTGTTGGGAGAAGAACACCAGAAGACCCGAGGAGAGGGAGGTGCATTAGCTGAGTAATTTGATTCAAAAGCTTTTCATAGACTTTAGCAGATTTCTGAAGAATTTCCAGGATGGATAGCCACTGCCTGTGAAAGGATTCTCCTTTTATATCTTAGCCCCAGGGGACTGTGGTAAGTCCCAGTTAAAAGGGTATGTTCTTTAATTGGGCTTTTAATTTATGATGTAGTTACGTTACCCAAGAGGATGTGATCTAGCCAGCATTTCATCTGGGGATTTATACCACAACGAGGACAATATATTATAGCGAAATGCTGCACTGTAGTGTAGAGGAAAGAGGGCAAGATTCTGGAGTCAGAAACAAACAGGTCTGAACTCTGGTTTCATCATACCTGTTGTATGACCTTGAATTGCTCCTGTCTTGTTGGGATGTTTTTTCATCTATAGAATGTGATTCTAGCAACCCTTAGAGTTTGCTAAGCTCTCATAATAATAAAATTTAATGGCAGAGGAGGTAAATGGGGCAGGATTTTAAAGCCTTATGTGTGACTAATGCAATTTTGAGAAAGTCATCATTTTCTAAAGAAAAAAAAAAACTCAGATTAAGAAGGCATTGCACAGGTATCACCTATGGAAAGAGTGGAACTCTTAGTCAGTGAGTTGTGACTGGGAATTGTTTTGTTCCAGAGATACCTGGGCAATATAAAGAGGGCTTTATTGGGGGAAACACTGTGTGTCCTCCTTGTTTGTGGCTGCTGAAGGTCAAGAGCTAGCTTTGCCATAGAAGGAGGTTCTCCTCTCTCTCTTGAAAACAGTGTTTGTTCTGTGTAACACAGAGTGGGACCAAACATCTGATCGTGTAAAGAGATATTTGCCCAAAGTGAGGATGCCTTTAAGTGTTGCATACACTGTGGAGTCTTTTCAAAGCTGCGACTGTCTCAATCCCACTCTTCTCTCTGAAGCCAGATTTATTAGCTGAACCTGACCAAATATGTGCAGCTTGATCTCACTGCTGAGGGAACTGCAGTCTCTGAAATGAGCCAGGCCTGTGCTCTGCTCTTTTGTGATTCTGCTTTGGCCCATGCTGGTGTCTCTGCAGAAAGTAACAGTTTCTCACTTTCTTCTTTGTGTGTGTGTGGCCCAGTTCGAAGGCTCCATCATATCTGGAGCCTTCTCTGATCCTCTCTGGTGCTTCCTTGATACTCTGTGCCTGATGTGACTGACAGACGGTGCTGTGCCATTGCCTGTTACACAGATCTCTTCTCTCTAGACTCTATGCTCCATGAGGGCAGGGGCCTCTCTTACCCTACCTCTCTTCTGATCCCACAACCTCTGGTGAATGAATGGTGCTGAGAGAATGGGCCATCAATTTGGCCACCTGTCCTGAAAGAGGCATCACAAAGCCGGTCCCTGGTGCCTTTCTGTATCAGTGCAGCAAACACAAACCTAGTCTCAAAATGTTCATTTCTTTATAAGTCACACTTTAGAATTTTTGGCATCTGATCCTAAATGGCTTTCATATAACATTTGCTGAATATTTCAGACTTGGGATGCATTTCTCCTCCTCCCATCGCCCTCTTTTTACTCAGCTTTCATATAATGGGAAACCATATAACCTGGCTTCAGGGAGCCTGTAACTGAACCCAGGTTATATGACTGAAAACTAGGGTGGTAGATTCTCGTTTGCCTCAGTTTTCTTATTTGTAACATATGGTTGTTGGAGTCAGTCTCACAGTGGATGCTGAGCACTTGGAGTAAAGTTGTAGCTGTGCAAAAAGAAAAAAGAAAGAAGGGAATGAAAAGACCCTCATGATTTATAAAGTACCCAGCAAAAGCACATTCTCTCTCTCTCTCTCTCTCTCTCTCTCTCTCTCTCTCTCTCTTTCTCTCAATTTCTCGTCTAGAAAATGAGCCACATCCCTGGGCTTAATTGCACAATATCATATGAGATGCACTCCAAGGCCCTGCCTCTTCTTGTTGTTAGCTTACTGTGACCTTCAATAAATCCTTGCCTTCTCTGTAAGGTATATAATGATGGTTGTGTTCCTAGAAGGTAACCTCAGAAGATGTAAAAAAATAAAAACAAAAACAAAAACCAAAAAACAAAAAAACCCACAAACAACAACAACAACAACAACAACAACAACAAAACAATAAAACAGTGACATGTGACTTCCTGATGAAAAGTATAGTTGCCAATTATGGAAGGTTTCAGAATTATTTTAAATGCCCTAAATCAGTTTCTTTGCTGTATTTCATCACAAAAGAGACATTGTGATTGATGGGGGGAGGGAGGAAAGGAAGGAAGGAAAGAGGAAAGAAGGGGAAAGTGAGGAATAGAAGAAGGAAGAGAGGGGAGAGAGAGAGAGAGAGAGAGAGAGAGAGAGAGAGAGAGAGAACACTTTTTGGCTAGATGTGAGAGTCTGTGGGTTCTGCCTCTTACATTGTTTTGCTTATGGGACTGTTGACTTGTCCCTCACTTCCAGACCTTGGTTTCATAATCTATAAATGGCCTGGAGGGTTTCGATATCCCTGCTTAACTCTCTTTCAATGCTCAAGTATACTGACCTATGCTCTCTACTGAGGTTACATCTCCGGTCTTCCATCTTTGGTCCTCCAGTCATCCTTTGCTTCAACCTTCACAATGTGTTCAAACTATACACTTCAATGTCTGATGCCACCACTGCCAGGAGGAACCTTTTTCTTTGGCGTTTGGGACTAGTTGGCTACCTCATTCCACCTTCCCTCCAGATAAAATGTTTTGCTACATTGTGCAACCTATAAGAAGTCCTTTCTTTAACTGGCAGCTGTATATGTGAATTCAAATATCATTTGAGAGAATTAGTATGGATCCGTGGCATCACTAATGTTTTTGGGTTTCCTGTAGCATGCTCAGCAAGGCTGAATGCTTCTGATAAAACATGAATCCTTTTCAGGTGGCTGCAGGGACCTGTCTGGCGTTGTAGTAGAGGATGGCCCTAACATCACAAAGGAAATAGACACTGCGAACCAGTGCTCTGTGGCCCTCTACCTTTGGTGTTGATGGAGTAAGTTCCTGATCATTTGGTGTGAGGACATTATGGAAATTTCTTTGCCTCTCTCCCTCCCCATGTCAGATGCTGAGGTTCCACTATGAACTATGAAAAGATCCTGTAAATAAACTAAACATCTTTTAGGGGTATTACATTTAGAAATTAAGAAGAATGCACCAAGTAATGTTCAAGGTTATATGAATCTGGGGAAGGACCTTCTAACCATTTCTTGGGAGAGGCTATGAAGGCTGGATTTGTATAGCAGAAGAGGTCTAAGCTCAGGTCAGAAAGAACTTCTATATAGAGAATGGAGGGGAAGCAAATGAGTCCTAGGGAGGGATAAGAAAATGTAAGAAGTGTTAGGAAGGAAGTGTAAGGCAGGGCAGAGGTATATAGTCCTGGGCAAATGCTGTCAACTGATGTTGGTAAGACATGAAGAAGTGACATCTCAGAGTGTCCATTAGCCAGCCTCTGAAGTGCTCCCTTTTCTCTGAAGGTCAGAAAGATTAGAAGTTGTGCAGAATGCTCTCATCTCTTCAGCTGTAGAGTGGAGGATAGATGAGAAAAGTTAGATCAGATGAAACATAGAATGCCCTGATAGGTAAGCTTACAGGTGAGAGTTGTTTTCGGTCAGGCAGTGGGGGTTGGGATGCTGGGAAAAGAGGTAGCTAGTAGTATGATAATGACGAAAGAGAAGTGAACATGGGGCCTCATCTCTCAGATGGATGACTGGGTGGAGCACTGTAGGGTCTGGGGAGCACAGAGGGAAAAGGAGGGAAAGGCACAGTTGTCGTTCTGGCTACTTTTTCAGACTCACTACAATCATTCTGTGCTTTGTCCCTTCACTGTTAACCTGAACTAATCAATCAGGCTCTGAGCTAACATGCTGACCTGCCTGGTGAGCCTCTGACTCACAGCTGGCTAGATGGTGGGAAGTTAAAATTCAGATTTGATAAACCAAAGCCCTTCTGTGCTTTTATAACTCAGATTGAAAGCTGAAACCCTTTCTCTGAATTATACCTTTATTCTCACCTTAAGTCAGACTCCCATCATAGACTTTATTACTATCCCTACCTGTTACAACATTTCCTTTTAACCTCTGGCATTTTTGCTCATATTCGGAGAGCTGTATCTTCCTGGGATCTTCTTTTCTTCCATAAGCAAATGGTTGCCCGAAGCAGCACCAGTGTCTCCTTAGTGAGAAAATTTAGTCTGCATTCGTCACCTATTTCTGAACCAATTCTCTTCTTTGCTATACATTTCTGTGCAGTACTTTAAAAGATTCACTGTAGGACATCCATTGGTAGAATAAATTCTCTCAAGTGACACTTGCTCAGTGTATGTATATTGAATAAACGGATTAATAAATGAATATAACATTGGCTTCCAGGGACTCCCAACAGTATATATAGCAGGTCCTCCCACGATGTGAGCTGAGTACATAGTTGTTGAGTGAGTGAATGTATGTATGAATAGAAGATTTCTGGACTCTAGGGAAGGGAGGAGCTCAACATTTAGAATGATTCAAAAGACAATGATATTCTATGTAATAAATTAAATGATTATTCATTACATGTTATATTCCTCTGATGTACTTTGAATGTCATGGCAGTTGAATCCCAAGACCACCCAGACTAAATGCCTCATAAGACATTTACTGAGACATGGAAACCTAACCGAATCCTATTGGAAGAGTCCTCGCCTGGCATTTACTGGGAGGTCTGGCTGCTTGGTGCTTACTCTTGCTATACTTTAGACATTTTAGACAGTCTTCATTTGGCTTCATGGTGCAAGGAGGTTGTTTCTTTTTCCATGAGAGTACTCTTTCTAATTTTGTTTTACTAAGGCAGATGTTGGAGTCATGTCACAGTCTCCAAGCTCACACACAGTCTGCAGCTCTGGGGGACTGGTAAGGATACCACAGAGAAGGGGTGAGCACCATCCTGAGGTGTGAGCGAACATTGAGCACATGACTATACCAGAGGCAGAACTATGTGTTTCTCTCTGAGGAAGCACTTTCCTGGGCCATAGCTCCCAGTAGGAAGTTTCAGTATGAACATGAGATGCAGCTGAAATGGCAAATACGGTTCTGACACTGTCCTCCTCAGACTTGTCTGCCTCTTGCAATTGGGTGTGCCGCCTTATAGTGGCTCAAGGAAAGGCTCTTGCGAAGCCTTAGCTCTTCTCTTTCTTTCCCGTTAAATCCCCTTGGCTTCAGCTTTGGCTTGACTGTTTGAAATTGTTGTGCCTAGATACTAATTCTCTTTGAGCTAGAACATTTTTACATTTTGTTGTTGACTTTGGTTGGGAGGCATAAGACCACAATGGAAGGTTTTAAGGGGAAAGTGAAGAATGTCTTTGAAAAAGTAATTTTAAGTCTCTAAAGGCATCTATGTATATTTTAGGTAAGTAGAGCTCTATTGGAAAACTCAGAAAATAAAGGTTTTGGATGAATAAGAAGCCGTAGACAGACATTAATTGAGAAAACAGGGATAGAAAGTGATCACCCTAAGAAAGTCAATAAAGAGAAGAATGCAGAGTGAGAAAGGAGCTCTCGATGACCCAGTCCTGGATGACAGTTGACATCCCTTGAGGGAGGAGCAGACATTTTTCTTTAGGAGAGGTGGCCATTGGTAAGTTGCTTATTTTCTACTCAATGGCGCCCCCCGATATGTGCATTTGAATTTCAGTAATTGGACTTAGTGAGTTATAAAAAAAGAGACATGATGGAGATGAAAAATATTTGTGGGAGGCTGACAGGTGGAGGGATGGAGGGAGTAAAAGAGGGAGGTGACCAGTACATTGTACAATGCACAATATGAAAATTTAAAATGCTCTAACAGGTATTTAAATAAATAAATTTCCACTAATGAATTTCTAAGGTGCATAGAATTCCATAAGTTAAAACATTGGCATGGTGTGTGAAGAGATGAGAGGACCAAGAGTGGATGGAGGTGGACAAGAGAGAGTGCAAGAGGACAGCATTACATACATTTATGAAAAGTCATAAACTTGCACATTTCTAAAATTAATATATGACAATGACGTTTGTAATTATTAATTTTTTTTAAAATCCCAGTCTTCTAAGCCTATAGGTCTCTGTCTCTTCCCATACAGAATGAAAATCAAATGTAAATTTTCCTCCTTTGTAAGTTTCCTTTTGTCTTAGAGACTTTGCATATCATGATTAAGCCACAGGCAGGGTCACACTGTCTGTCCAGTTCCTGTAGCTCATTTCTTCCCTCACCCAAGCCCTGTCTTCATAGAGCATTCTCTTGAAGCTTTTCCATGTTTCTAGGCACAGGAGTTACTTTATCTATAGTGTTCATGGATGTTTTGTCTGTATTACAGATGTATTAAATTATTGTCTTAATGACTCTTCCTTACAACTGGACAAGAATAAAGGTGCCTGGACTTTGCTGTGATTATAGCTGCATCAGATACTCAAAAATATGCAATAAATATAAAATACATAGATAATTAATGCCAGAAACCTCTAGTAATAAAATGCTGCTTTTTATTTTCAGTTTAAAAGTCAGTAACCACAGCTCCACTGAAGTGCAGTTTAGCATAGCCTGGTCAGAAGGTGGGCATTTGGTTCAAAGGTACACTGAAGCCTGGTCCCAGATATGGCTGCTCCTTCCTCTGAGGCAGCCATCCCTGCCTGTGTTTTCTGCCAACTCTGGCAAAAGTCTTTCAAGTTGCAATTTAATAGAAGAGCTACTGAACCCCCATGACTTGGAATAAGGTGGACTGAGCCATATAGCAGATGACTGCTACCCATTTTGCCCAGGAACAGGTGTTTTAGCATTTCTTGTGAGTTGTTTCCTATTGAGACCAGTTAATTACAGAGCACCAGTTCAGCCACCCTGTTCTGCTTACTGCAAAGATTAAGAGCCACGCCCTCCTACATAGGGATTCTTAATCCTAATGTCAAGGATCATTTGATCAAGTAATAAAATATACAGTCACTTTTCTTGAAAAAATTAAATGAAAAATTTCTATTAAACCTTACCAGAGTAATCACAGAATCCCCAATTCTTTTATAGTTAGTTTCCAGTGAAGGATGTATTTTCTACCACAGGGATGGAACTTCATTGGAACTGTGAATATCCAAGTATGTACACAATGTGGAGGATGCATTCTTAGCATCAGCATGGCATGTCCTTTTAGGGAACATAGCACAGGGGTATGTCAACAACAACAACAACAACAACAACAACAACAACTGTTTAGAGGAAAGTGTATTTTGGGTTGAATCCCTGTTCTAACTAGAGTCACCAATTTACTCCATCTTTCCTAGGATAGTACAGTTTGTAAATGGTATACTGGGATGTTTACTTGGTCCTGGATAACACAGTTAGAGTAGTCACCCTAGTTCTGATACTTGTTAGCCCAGGGACCCTAGGCAGCTCCTTGGTTTCTGTGGAAGGATCTTGCTAATCTATATCTTTGGTCAGGTTCCTGAGACACATAGCAAGAAATAGAGTTCCTGAGAGTGAGTGACTAAAGTTTTCTCTTTGTTAAAAAGGTCAGGGAATTAGAGAGGTAGAGAATTAGAGAGAGAGAGAGAGAGAGAGAGAGAGAGAGAGAGAGAGAGAGAGAGAGAGAGATGACAGAGCTGTGGTTATAGCTCTGGTCACAACCAAATTGATCATAAGTCTCTGGACCCTACCTGGGGTCTGCACCATAAGGGTCCAGAATTGTGTGTTGATCTGTTGGACTGTCTTTGGCCACATTTCTTCTCAAATATTTCTGGGAGTCATTACAAACAGACAGAAACAGTTCTCACAAGAACATGGTAACAATGTTCTGTTTGTTATGAGCTGACACAAGAACTTTGGGAAGAGTGCACAGTAGAGGAAACCCTCTACCAACTCCACCACATGATAAGCTATTTCACTTGGAACTCACTCAGCCTGTTTTGGACACAAACTAGATCCTTAGGGGAGCCTCTGAGAAAGACATAGACATACATGTCCCCGCACAAAGGTTCCCCTAACCTCTGGAGTGCCTGGAAGCCACGTCACATCGCTATATCTTCCTTTTCCATTCCAGCTTCACTGTTCACTGCTTGTCTCATAAAAGCATGAATGCAAATAAGAATGAAACATTGTCATTTATGAAGGCACTGATAAATAAAAGAATTCAACCCATATATAAAAGCATCCACATGGGTTTGATTCTATGTAAAAATGTATTGTTTGGGAAAGAACACAGCCATTTATTGCCCAATGTAAGTCAGCCAGACCTAAAAACATACATACACGTAGCATATGAACTGAACAGGTTATATTTAATAATATATTTGTATACATATACTTATGTTCGTGCAATAACACTTTTTAAAAAGGACTTTAAGGAAAAGTCAGAGAAATATATGGAAGCATTTTAAGGGAGGAACAAGGGAAAGAAAAAATTTCATAATTGAGCTATAATCTCAAAAAAGACATTAAAAGATTCTAAGGCAACCAAAAACAACAGAACTATAAAGAAAAACCTGAGAGTAGACCAGAGACTGGGAAGGGAGTGGTCAAGTCTTACCATTATCATAGCTGCCTCCCAAGTCCTGCTAGATGAGCTCTGTACCATGCTGAAGCCCATCTTCCCAGCACAGAAAGCTTTTCCTCTACCCTGCTCAGTGACAATCTTGGACACAGAGCAGTCATTACATATCAGTTAACCTGTGGGTATGGCCTCTTCTCTGAGCACACTTGTTGAATTTTGACATTCTGAGATTCCCCAACTACTCCAGGCCAACTTTTTTCTGATTTCTCTCTCAAGTCATTAGATGTCTTTCTTTTTGCTACTTTTCTCTCCCTATACCTCCCCCAATCTATGGATTCAGCAACGTTCTTCTGAGGGTCCTGGTTAGAATCTCAGCTCTCCCTGGGTTATCCAGCACAGCAAATGTACTATTTAGCTTGCATTAACTATGGTTTCTAAACCCCCAAAGCAGCAATAATTTGCATTTCATGGGGGACTGTTATTAGCAACTAGATAACACAAATAAAACTGAACAAAATCTATTATAATGCATGGTATATGGGGAGGAGAGATTAGTTGGTGTTTGCTCTGATTCACGAGTAGCCTGAATACTATCAATAAAAAGACAGAGGCAGCATTTTACTCTTTAAAAATGATTTACTTATTTTCATTTTATATGTATTGTTGCTCGCCCGCACATACGTATATGGACTATGTATACACAGTGTTCCCAAAGACAAGAAAATAGTGTTGTAGTTCCCTGCACTGGAGTTACAAATAGTTTGGAGGTGATGTGTGAGTATTAGGACCTGAAGCCGAGTCCCCTGCAAAAGTAGCATGTATTCTGAACTACTGAGCCATCCCTCCAGACCCTGGAGCCAAAAGCAAAGTGCTGGAGACAGACTTTTACTTAAATGGCATATCTCATGAGATAGACCATGGGGTAGCAGTGTTTCCTAGGTAGCACAAGACTCTCTGTGTGGCACACTTAGGAGATGTTCCTGTCTTTGGGGTCTCTAGGATAGCGTGTGTGACAGCCTTAAGCAAGGACATACTCAGAAGCAAAGCAGTGTGCCGTGCAAGCAAAAAAACATAACTAAGCTATACTCTATATAGACTCGGCTGAAATAAAGCAGAAGAGAGCTTTCTGGAATAATTCACGTCTGACATTGATGAAATTAAATATGAAAGTATTTTCTACTTGAAAGATTGGATGTAAGTTATCTGGAAATGGGTTTCTGGGGCACGCACCATTGGAACTGAGGTGATACTGCTGGCGGATGAGATGTAGCTCTTATGAAACCTTGTTGATTTTAAATGAGAGCATAAAACACACTGAAGAATAAATTACCTCTTCTATTTGTTTAAAGGAAATATATAAAGATAAGATTTTCTTTGAAATCCTGGGGCCAGGGTAGAATCCGTCAAATGTGGCATTCCAGCATGCAGGCTTCTGCTGGCCTTTGGGAGGAATAGGATGGTTATTTATAGAATTGCTTCTGAATTACACAATAAGGTCCCCTTGCTTTTCTTTGTTTCCTCTTGCTCTTTAAATTGCACGAATATTGGAAGTAAAGAACGACCATAAAATTGTCCTTAAGGGACATTTTAGCCTTGAGTTATCAAGCAGCACTGAGGAGGGGGGGGGTGAGGAGAAAGCAAGTTTGTTCTAAGCCCCTCTGTGTGCCAGGGCTCAAGAAGTCTCCCTCTTAGGTCATGCTCTTTGTTGCTGTGTATGTCAAAGCTATTGTCAACCACCAATGCTGGGTGAGGAGAAGATGCACCGAGAGGCAGAGCCTGCTCTTAGTTGCACAGCAAACCTGAATGAAAGCCAGAAGCTGATCTTCACAGTAGTTTGATGCCCACAAACATGTTCTTTTCCTTTCACTCTGCATAAGACTCTTGGGAAGTGTGTTTAAAAATTATTTTTAAAGAGTGGCTTATAAATCACACAAACTAAACCTCACCCATTCGGTTTACCAAGGGTTCTTTACCACTCATCTGAGAATTTGAAGGAAGTGATTAAACCTGTGTGTGACTTAGAGGAGGTGACTACTTTAGGGGACCTAGGTAATTATTAATGCCAGATCTGTTGCCAACATCTTTTGGCTGCAAATCTGGCTATATTGAGAGATAGTTATTAGGATTAACAATAAAGATGGGAATAAATCCAGGGCAAATCGGGTCTTCCGTACTTCCTGATTCAGGTAAGAAGTCAAATTTTCAGCTATTTATTTTTCAAGATGTTATTAACTACTGAACCAAAAATGAGGAAAAAGCATTCACTGGAATTTCTAGTCTGCCTCTTCCTTTCTGTTTGTATGGTTTAAGTCTACATCCCTCTGGATGCTTTAATTCAAAATCCAGTGACTAATGTATATGCTGGGACTTCTGGGATATCAATGAAATATATTATGCATACCTAGACTTAAATAAAATCAGTATGCTATTTTAAGTTGTGTCCCATGTGAAATTAAAATGGAGGCTAGGTTGAAACAGTGGGATGTAATGGGAGAGAGGCATTGCAGAATTGAGGAATGTGCTCAGGCCTAGAAGTTTCCTTTGAAGATATTCCCAGAGGCCTGAGTTTGGCTTAAGGGGAGAGAAGGTGACAGGTCCCCAAAAAGAGAATGGGGGATTCATTTACACTTTTGTCACAATGGTATTTTCTATACCCCATCCCTCTAAAACACACAAACACACACACACACACACACACACACACACACACACACACACACACACATACTACCTTTCACCACTGGTCCAGATTCATCTTAATCTCCATCTCATCTGCTAAGCCTCTACCCACCCATTAAGGGGTTGAATTCATCACTTTCTTGTGGGGTCTCACAAGCCTGGGCTTAGCTGGGCCACAGTATCATACAGTAAGCAGGTGCTAGAAATACCACTGTTCAACTTCACAAAGGTCGAACTTTCTTTTCAATCAAGAGGTACTTTCTTTTCAATCGCTGCACTTACACAAATGTAATAGTACCACCCGGTCTGTAGTTTATTTTGAGATTCAATCTTGATGAATGTTTTGTTGGTTTGGATTTGATGAGTTGTATTTTCCAGTGTGGGATCTGATGCCCCAAATATCTCAGAATCAGTAACCTTTTCTGTTTTTTTCATAGTTTTCCATTTTCTAGGATGTCTTATAGTTAAAATCACAGAATTTTCAGATTGCATATTTTCCTTGGTAATATACATTTAAGACTCTTATGTGCCTTTTCAAGATGTGACAACCCATTTCTTTTTAGTGCTGAGTGATATTTTGTCTTCTGTAAGTGCCACAATATGCTTATTTGTTCATTTACATATTGATTGCTTCTAAATTTGGGTGTTTATGAATAAAGATTTCATAAATATTTGTGTACACTTTCTATTTTTTGAGAATGGGCACAGGGGTTCAACTAGTTTAGATAAGTTCCAATGGCTATGATTGTATATTAAGAGTATATTATATGGTAAACTGTGATGGTATATTAAGAGTATGCTTGGCAAACTGTCTTTCATATATTTTATTCATTTACCCACAGTGTCAGAGAATCTCCTTCATATCCTCATAACATTTATTGTTTAGTGTTCATTTTCAAGTTAAGTTTTGATAAGAGCCCGAAGAAAGCAGATGATAATGAAAATTGGTCTGGCAACTTCTGGAGGTATCTTTTATATTGAAGGAACATGTTGAATATTGAAAGTTTCTGAGGTTCTGATGTGGAGGGCAACATAGCTTACCTGCACAAGAATGAAACATCAAGCTGAATATATCAGAGAAGTAATATGATGTTTTATTAGGAGCCATGTTCAGGGTCTGTGAGTAGTGGGGCATCTGGGCTGGGTGTAACAAAACCAATGTTACTGATGTCAGAATTGTAGTTGAATTCACAAAATGTGTATGAGAGTTCAAAGGAAAGGATTAACTTCTGCATTTTGTCTCTAAATGCTAGGCTTAAAGGTACGTACTACCACACCCAGCTTTGTATCTAGATCTTTTTGTGTATATATATGTGTATTTGTATGCATGTGTATGTGTGTGTGTGTGTTGTGCATATGGGTGTGCGAGTACATGTGTGTTTACACATGCATGTAGAAGCCTGAGGTTGACATTGAGTGTTCCCCTTGCCCTTTATAGCTGTTTGTTTGTTTGTTTCTCTGTCTTGAGATACAGTCTCTCACTGAACCTGAATCTAATTAATTAGCTAGTCTGAATGGCCAGTGGGATCCAGTAATCCACATATCTCCATGTCCTCCATTTGGAAGGTTGAAGTAACAGACATGAGGTGCCATGCTTGGCTTCTTAGTTGGGTCCTGAGAATCTGAATTCTGAGCCTCTGATTGTGTGATGGATGGGCACTGTATTAAGTGAGCCAGCTTCCCAGCTTATGCCTAGACTCTTAATGAACTCACATTTTTATATCTGTGGTAGATACGGAGTTGTGCAAAATAGAGTGCTGTCGTTGAGTAACAGTTATGGGCTAGTCTCTGACCTTTTATTTGGCATGTCTCACTTGTCTCTCATGAAATATGACAAAGAAGGTATCATTTTTCTCATTTTATGAGATAGGATGAGAGGCTCAGAGAGTTCATCATGTGCAGATGGACACACAGTTGGCAAAGGATAGAACTGCAACTTGTATCATTGCAGATTCGGAGTTCATACTTTTGTCCCAGCTATTCACATCCCTCCACAAATGGTCCAAGCAACACCATCAGCTGTATTCACAGAGCAAATTAAGCTTCCTTCGAGCTGCCAAGGAGGAATTGGGGCTATATTTGTTTTATGTTGACCAGCTGGCTTTTTACAATGAATTTGCAAATCTCAGATAAAAATCACTGAATCTATTAAAAGTTTAGCTCGAGACACACTGATACCATCAAATAAGACGTGGGATACTGGGTCTTTCTATATCCTGCAAAGCAAATCTGTCCCAGAGCACCCCTTGTAGAGATCTCTAGGGATGGTTTATGTTTGAAGGGCTCTTGCTGTTTATTGTTCTGTGTGCACTCGCATAACGATTGGCTGAATTAAAACAGTAAAATCACAATTTGATGGAAAAGCTTCCTTTCTCATATCAGTGCATTAACATGTATGTGAACATGATTATCAGTTGGTCAGCAATATTTTTCTCCTTTATTTTGTCATTGTATGTAAGTCCCTCTGATGACAGACTGAACTCTGGTAGCCTTTTGATGAGGCTGCAGTATGTTATTCTTAGTGGCATCAAACAGCTGCCCTTGGCATCCATATTGGCTTAAAGAAATTGCTTTAAGTGATGGCTTGGTCAGACTCCGTCTGGAACATTTTAAGAAGGCTCATCTCAAAGACAGAAGTGAGATGGCCACTGGAATTTAGAACTTCTCAAGGTATAGTCATGAGGTTTGTGATTTGAAGTACCAAGGCATCTATGTAGCTGCACACATCAGAAGATACTATACATTATATTGCTGGCACTGTGTATCTCAGGAGGAGAGTCAGCAAGAAGCTTTTAGATAGATGCCTGGCTGTTCTTATGGGTTGGGCTGGGCTGGGCTGAGCTGGGCTGAGCTGGGCTGGGCTGGGCTGGGCTGGGCTGGGCTGGGCTGGGCTGGGCTGGGCTGGGCTGGGCTGGGCTGGGCTGGGCTGAGTGTTTGGTCAGTTCTGATGCTTAGTTTTAGGTTTCCCTTCTGTATCCAGTTGTCTATGGAGAGCAGAACTAGTCATGCAATCACATCCATAGATGGAGCAAAAGGTGAAAGTGGTTTGAGGAGAATTTACCTGATTACTTTATTCCTGTGTTTCCAGAACATGCTCATTCCTGCTAAGAGTTGTACCTCTGAGTATAGTTCATATTGACTGTGGGTTCTACCCAGTGTAGGACTTAAACATGTTCCATTTATAATAAGCCATGTTTCTTTTTGTCTTAGCAAACCAGGCAGATGGCTCTCTGGCTGCCTGAAAGCTGTATGAGCTGCAGAGGAAGGCATACCTCTACCCACTGCCTCCTTCCAAGGCTGTCCAGCTAAAATCCATAGTCTTTGTATTATAAACTCACCATCATTCTTAATGTTGCCTTAAAGCCTCTATAAACTGCTCTCCATCTCTCTTTTTAACAACTCAGCCTCTGCCACTTCACATCTCTGTCCTCAGACATACTATTTTCACAGCAACCCTGGTCAAATAGGATTCCCACTGAGGCCAGACCCTCCTTGTATCGATTGATTTTGGGTTCCAGCCTTAGAAAATAGCATAGAGACATCTATTGCTTATGGCTTTACATGTTTCTTCAGGGCAGAGAAAGCTTCTTTCCTCTTGACCCTGGTCTACAGTTCAGTAGTGTCTGCAAAGGATAGAAACTGCTCTCCCTTTTCAAGAGACATAATCCTGTAGTCATGCCTGGCATGAATTCTGTGCCCTCATCTCAACCAGTTTGTCTAAACTGGGTATTCCCATCTCCTTCCTTTTCATTACTCTTCTCCCACTGATACATTTCTAGTTTCTCCTTCCTGGGAGACAGTTTGCTTTCTGTCTTTGGAAAGACTTGTCTTCAGATGACTAAACTGAGCATGCTTTTCTTCTGTGACCTCCTTCATGTAATACCCCTCCTGAATTTCATTCTTCCAGCAATTTCTTCTGTCTGTCATGATGTGTCTGTTTGGCCTTATAAGATGTCCTTTCTGTTTCTGTAGCTAATTCCCAGATGCCATGTTCCTTTCTGGCATGGGACCTGGCCTTTTGATATTTTAATGTAAATTAAAAATCCTGGTGTCCTGATCCTTTCCAGAAGCTTTAATTACTGCAAACAATATTCTGACTCTTGAGTCTGGCTCAATTCCTTTAAAGCCATATCAGACTTCACCAGTAAGTATCCCAAAGCCCTTTGAACTCAGTAAGGCCCAATATTGTTCTTGATTTTCATGGCCCTTTTGAATTTCTGGATGTCTGTCTGGTCAATGCCCTTTGGCTTTATCCATCTATTCCCTTAAAACAAAGGAAGAAATCATCCTTCCCATATTTGACCCTCACCCCATTTAACATTCATCTTAAGCTCCTCTACCATGCCCCGATCCTTCTCCATCATGGCCCAGGAGAGGCCAACATTCTCTCGAAGCTCTTTGCAGTCATAGTCTTCTATCTATCCAAGTTGATGAATCTGCATGTGTGGAATGCTGGCAGCTCTGCATTTAGCACTGGCCTGCAGTACTGCTGAAATCCAAGGCACAACCCACTGCCTTCTCCCCAATACCATGGATCGTTAGGTATAATTAGCATGGTTCATGACATAGGCTGCACATGCCCCTTTTGATGGCATATTTGTTTTCCCCTGCAACTTTGTCCAAAGGCATGCAGTTTGCATGATTGATCAAAGGGCCTCTGACACTTTAAGTTCTTGGGCATGGGCCTTATGTCCCTCTCTTGATGTCCCATGACGTCCATCCTGTAGTTGCAACCTATGGTTCTAATGATTTCTACATCCTTGAGCCTCTTCTTGATACTTGAGTTTCCATAGTTTAAGGTGTCACACGGTACACCCTCAGGGTCCCCAGTCAAAGAAGGCAGTCTTTATGTAAATTCTCTGCCCCCCCTACAACACTTGTGTCTGCTTAGAGAAATACGCAGTCACAGGCTGCCTTGTGAAAGCCCCCATTATTCTCCCTGGGTCAAAAGCCATTTGGAATAGACACAAGAGAGGCCAGGTGTCTTATATTTAATAGGCCAACACAAATATTGCATGTAAATTCCGACAGCCTGCCTGGAAAGCAAAGGGGAGGAAAAGCAAGAAGAGAGCAAAGACATTAGGACCTGTGGGATTATAACAAAATTGATTGTTTCCAGACGGAGGAGGAGAATACTGAAAATTTCACAGCTGTTCAATATGCAGGCTTTCTTCCGTCTGTGAATATTGAGTTATGGAGAGCGAAAGGCTGATGGGTCATGAGACATGATGCAATTATCCCTCTCAGTTGATCTCTCATACACATGTGTAAATAAGACAGTGTCAGAGGAATAGAAATATTACCTCACCACGCCTGGCGAGCACAGGGGCTTTCACATACAAATGGGAGTTTTGACACTTATCAGCTCTGTAAATCCCACAGGGATGCTATGTCACAAAGATTTTTGTGTAAAAACATCTTTGTCAAATCATGTAAAAAAAAAAAAAAAAAAAGCAACAGGAAGGTGGGATGAATTCCCAATTTTTTTCTCCCCAGTGTTACAATTGCTGACCTTCTGTAATATTTTTTTAGAAGAATAATAGTATATGCATATTTCTCTAAATTATTTAATAATAAATTAGCAGTCTGTCATGGCCAAAAGTCTGAACACTCCAGAGGCTGAAGCTGGAGGATAATATGTTAAGCCAAGTATGGGCTATATAGAAACAGAAATAGATTTTAAAAGGCTGTCTCAAAATAAACATGTAAATGAAAGAGAGATGGGGTGGGGAGAGAGTTGAGTAATTGTAGACTTCAGGGCAAGACTACTCAAATTCTTCAGCAGGCTTATCCTAAAAATTAAATCTTCAGTAACACTCTAACAATATACAACATTAAAACAAATAGGCAATAGTCTGTGACATGTGAATATTTCAATATTCGTGTTTTTCTATTCCTAAAGGAAGGTGGACATAATAAATACCTTTTGAAATATTTTAAAGTGCAATTCAACCAGTGTTATTTATTTTGATGATATGTTCATATTCTTTTCAACTCTAGAACTGTTTGCAAATTTTCCCCTTTCAAATCTTACACATGACCTTAGGCTCCTATTTTATTTAAAAAAAAATCCTGTTGGAATCTCCTGATTATGTCTTTCTGGTAAAGTTTACATTGAATTTCTTCCCCTGTATTTCAGAAGCACTAGAAGTTAGGTCTAAGGGAATTCTGCCCCAAAGAACATTTTATATTGATAAAAGTGTTCCATTTACATAGCACTGCATAATAAAAACTAGCAACATGTATTTACCAAGCTCTTAAAATGCGACAAATATGAAATTAGAAGATACGTGTAAAAAGAGTCTACTTAAATAATTCAAATTTAAGTGACCACCAGTGGCCAGTGACTATCAATCTACCACATAGGTCCAAGATTTTTATTAAACTTTGGTCAAATATTGCAGTGATTGTGCCTCTTGTTGATTTACTCTGGTTCCCTGATTTTAAAGGCTAGAGCTCTGGCCACCCTCAGATAGACTTGCACATCACCCAGAGCAGCAATCCCTCTAAAATGGCAGGCTGTGAACCCCAGACTTTGTTTCCTGATCCCTTCTGCATATTCACAGAGCAGGCTGGTTGTAATCTGCTCATCGACACTAGGGGAAGACAGTGATTGCAAGGAGTCTGACTGTCCTAATGATTCTTTGGAAAAAACAGACAAAGTGTGGGGAAGCAACCAGGAAGGCTGCGGTCATCAGTCGCTCTGGGATCGGCTACTGTCTCCCCCACTCGGCTTCACTTCCTTTATAGACATCTGCCCGTGATCACAGTCCACCTTTCAGTGGCGTGGCGGTCCAGATGTCTGATCCTTAATCATCAAAGCAAAGTTCATGTAAATTTGCCACAGCACTCTCATTAGGAAAGGAAAATCTTTAAGTGACTGGGGTGATGCAAACCCTTCATCTCCTTCAGGAGACGTGAAATAAATCACACAGAGTCCCGCTGCCTGACATATAGTTAACTGAAAGCTTTGAGAGAAGGGAGGTTTCTGATAAGCCATCCTCTTCTCACCGCAGTCTGCGGCGAGATTAATTTGCTCTTAGCACTCATCTTGTAACAGGCGACATTAGTCTTTCTTAGATTCTGCTGTTCAGCCATTACTTCTGTCAGCAACTGCTGGTGAGCCAGCTCCTGTACAGCCACTCTTCTATGCAACCTCGTTTCCCCGCATGCCATCTTTCCTCTGCCCTGTGGTCTCACCTGCCCATCGAGTCCCCAGACCGGTCATTGAATCCAGCTCTTCACACTTGTCTGCCATGGTCCCCTTTCCATTATTATCTCCATGCTCATGTCATGCTCACCCTCATGCTGACCTACTTCTCCCTCCTCATGGAGATTCTAAACCATTCTCTTTAACTGGGTCACAGGGCACCCCTCTTTCTTACTTTGACCTGTCTCAATATCAGCACGAAGTAAGCTGTGTCAGAAATGGACCCATTTAGTCATTCACTGGTTGTCTAAGGGGCTCAACTTGACCTTCTATTGTAGGTTTCTTTCCAGGCCTTCTGCCTATAGGGGCAAGGTTTGTCACTTATCCAACTAGAGGGAAAATGAACTCGGTCCTGGCTGACACTCATGGTCAAATTTAAGAGATCAAATGACTCATGTACCAAGCTGTGCACTTAGAAGTTGGCAGTGTGACATTAACACACTGAGCAGGAAGCTTGGAACCAGAGCAGGTTCAGGTGAGGAGAAGCTGGTGGCAGAGCGGCCTCCTGCGGCTCCCATTTGCTGCATGCTGTACATTGGGAAGTGTAGGCTGTACTCGGGCTCCAGGTTAAAACATGACCCCCTGCCCACCCCCCGCCCCCAGCCCCAGTCATGCTGAAGAATGAAGACTGAATTTGTTTGGGATTAGGAGAGGTCTGTGGGCATCAGTGGGGTTGGACAAGGCCCTTTGAACATGAACTAACCTGGTATTTAGGAATGAATATCCCTCAGTCTCTCTTGTAGTACTACAGAATTTACTGTGTGATAAATGATTGACAACCAGGGCGGAAGTACTTCGTCTGTAGATTGGAGGGCACTGTCCATCTGATGCTAAACCTGAGGTTGGCTTGAGATGGTGTATCTACAGGATCTTAGGGTTGGGCTAGCACAAGGAGCACTCACACACCCACCAGGAAAGGATTATGGAGAGCACTTCACATCTGGACCTGGCACGTAAAACATCCTACACAGGCAACTTCAGCACACACTGCTCCTGCCCCACCCCCTGTAACTGAGTGGTGTTTGGCTGGGGACTTGGAGACTGTAGAAAGATAGGAATAGGTTTATATTTGTTTTTCTCCCGCTTTTGACTTGACAGTTTGTCTCTTGAAACTGCAGCCTCTAATTTTCTTAATTGCTAAATTGTCCTGCAGCCTGGGATTCCAGCTTGTTGCTGTTTCCTCATTAATTGTTCTTTAAACAATGAGTACAGCCTGTCGATATCGCCAGCATATATTCTTTTCTTCTGTGGCCTCAAAGGTTCTAACACAGAGGTTTAAGTTCTCCTCCGTGCCCGGGTACTCAGGGTGGGAGGTTCTGTTGTTCTGACTACTGGCCTTGTGGATGGCCGAGGGGGTATTACAGCAACTCTGCAGAGTACTGAATGCATCTCTCTGAGGATATGCACCACCTTGTTTTCATTTCTGAGGATCTGGGCAGTGGGCCCATTGTCATCCAGCAGGCATCTCTCTGGGATCATGGCCGAGTATCCTGAAATCCTTCCATTCTGTTTTTTTCCATCTTGGAATATCACTGTGGCTTCAGTAAACCTGTGTTTGCTTTATTCAAAGAGATGGTTAACTCATCATCTGTTTGGAAGTTATGGAAGGGAGCTTATCTGTGTAAGATCCTGAAGCCATAGGGCTCAGAAATGCAAATTGAATCCTGCCCCAAGGGGGAATGTACTGATTTACTTTCTTTGAATCCCCCATAGGAAGGAGTCCTTAGAGAAATGAAATAAGTTCAGGATCTCAGTGGAGTGTTAGTGGGTGCTACCTTGAGATCAATGTACAGACAAAGAAAAGGCCCACCCTATCTCAGAAGGAGAAAGAACCAATCGTGGTGGTCACCTATCCACTGCAGAAACCATTTAGTAAACCTTACAAAATAAAATATTTCAGTCATCTTTTCCTCATTCAGGTTGGACCATAACCAGTTTGAAGTTAAGGCTGGCATCTACCTAGAGCCTCTCTCCAGGTTTGATGTAGAGCATTACCTGGCAACGAGGCTCAGGATGTCATGATTTTAGTGTAAGAATTGGGGAATATGATGGGTTATGCCTCTAACCCACAGTTTCTCTTTCCCTTAAAGCAGATAACAAGTGTTTAGGTCACATGTTGAAAAGTTTGTTAAATTAGATTATATAATCGTATGACTCAGAGACAAGGTAGATATTTAAGTGCCCTGTGGCTTTCAGTATTTTAATAGTTTATTAACTATTTATTATTATTATTATTATTATTATTATTATTATTATTATTATCATTATCCCACAATGAATTTATCTGCCTGCTCTCCTTTATCTGAAAAGCATCATTCTGAAGTCTCCTTAGTGGTGCTCAGGTGTCAGACTTGAGTCTCCTCCTGAGTATGATTTGTGCTGTCTTGTGAATGATCATCTTTCTGTTTGTCTTCACCGACACTATTCCTAGGAATTCATCTAAGTTGTCACCTGGTTTAAGGGCCTCAGTATTTTTATAGTCCCTTGTAAGGTCACCAAGGAAATCTGTTGTGAGAAACATACTATGACTTTCTTAAAGCATCCTTAAAGACCTTTTCCTGGATGCACTGAGGTTTGACCATATAATAAGGAATGTGACCTTTCTGTCTTGTTGCTTCACTATGGCTCAATTCTTTTCTTAAAAAAAGTGTGTGTGTGTGTGTGTGTGTGTGTGTGTGTGTTGTGTGTCCATATATGAGAATGCCCATGGAGTCCAGAGAGGACAGCAGATTCTCTGGAGCTGGATCTAAAGCAGTTTTGAGCCACTGAACTGCTGGGAACCTAACTTGGATTCTCTAGAAAAGCAACCAATGCTTAGCCATCTTTCTAGACCCAACCACGCATCTTCCTGCAGTGAGCTTTGAATCAGATCAATGGCAAAGCCAAATCCTGCTAGCTGTTGTGTTCCCTCTTATTTTGTTCAGTTGCTTGGACAGAGTGGACCATCCCTGCTCTATTAGCTGACTCCATCTTTTAGAGCTAACTGACCCTGGCACAGTTGTCCTGTCTTGAATTGTGTCTAGCTGATAGTTTCCTGTTCCTCAGCGACATAGCATGGTAAGGCAAAGGAGAGGGGGTTGGTTTTTCCATCTTTTTTTTTTTCTTAATCTGCTTAGCAAGAGAACCTGATGAAGCAAGTATTCAACACATGCTTTGTTACCAAAAATTCAGTGACAGAAACTATCTTTTCAGGGCTGAGAATTTTGATATCTTTTAGATTACTTATTGCCCTAGAGATGTCAGTGAACTGACCGTGCAGAACATTTGAGTTATGATGTTCTCATATATTTTTTTTCATTTCAAAAACATTTCTAGCTTAATAGCTCTAAATGATATAAACAGAATCACAGAAGTGTCCCCACTAAATAGAAGAAAAATATTTTCTGGCCTTAAATTAATGTTTCCAGATAAACAGGGACACACACACACACACACACACACACACACACACACACACACACACATGCACGCACGTGCAACACACAATTCTCTCACTTCAGCATTGATATGAAACTCACCTTGCATCTCCCTAAGCTAATTTTGTCTAATGGAAAATTCCCTACAGTTTTCTTGTTCTTATTTTTGAAAAGTCATCAGGAAGTCTTTTGTATTTACAGTGAAGTTGAATGGAAACACCCTTTGCAGGAGGGAAAGAGAGGAGAGTTACTTACTTGGGCTATGTCACAGACTGGGGTCTTGAAGCTCAGATGAGTGTCAAGTTTTCTCTTGTGTGCCTTCAGGCAGCGGTCAAAGGCTACCCTGCTCTCAGGAGGAGGGCTGGAACCCCACAGCTCTGGGTCTTTTGGCTGACTTTCAATACAAATAGCTACTCATCAGTAAAAGTGCCTCCCTAGGAGCTGACTTAGTTTCCATCAGAACAATAAAGCCTTGATCCTGCCCTCTTAAATCCTTGAAAAAAAACTTAGCTGTGACTTGCTCTACTTGGGAAGAAAGACTCTGGCAAAGCTACAGAAACAAAACTAAATGCAAAGAGTGATGAAAGAAAATATAAATAAAAATAAAATCCACAGTGGCCTTTGGTGGAAGAAAAGGAGAACAAAATAGTGCATAAGTATATGTATATGTACACATATATTCATATATATTTTCTGAGTGTAAATCAGGAGGATTTAGTAATTATCATCGTCATCAGCATCTTCATTTATCAAGCCAACCTTGGATTAGTGACTCAGCGAATTGTAACCTTGATTTGGGCTTTATGGGGGTTGGGGAGTGGGGGATGACAGCTCCACAATGGCCTATGCATCATTGAGCAAGATGACATACACATGAGTCATGGTACTGTAGGTGGGTGGATATTAACAACCTTCTCCTACCATAGCAGGTTAGACATAATGAAGAGAGATTTATCTTTGTTCATGACCTGCTGGTTTTAAGAAGAACCGGAGGCACTTCCAATGTGGTCATGGATGATGGAAAAGCCAAGCCTGTGGTTAGATCCCAACAGTCACAGTTGGAGATGAGTTCCTGTGGTGACTTATGTTGGCTTTGAACTCTGGGCTTTGGGCTCCTTTGTTAAATGGAATTCCATCTCACTCCATACTTTTCTCATAAGGCTTTAATGAGTTATGTCCTAAAAATCTTGGTCATAAATGGGTATTCATAAGGAACTTGGGTGTCCATTTCAGGTGTGCCTGCAAACTTCAATTTGAATTTGAAAATCAGGAGAAATTACATGCCAAAACTGAGAACATGCTTACATTACTACTTACAAAGAAATCTCCCTTATGTGTGTTGTCTGTATAATCTCACAGTATTGCTCAGATCCTTGGCAGAAGGGATAACATCGACAGTGAGTTTGCCCCTTGGGGTCCACTGCCTGACTCTCTCAATAAGAACCTGATATCCTGCAGATTTTGCAGTTTGGCTTTGTCAGTCAGGTTTGCAATCAGCCCTAAGGAACAGTAAACTTCACTGATTGTAGCTTTGACTGTTCACTAAATAATTCAGACCTGGAGTTGCCCGAGACTAGGGAAGTGCAGGACGTGCCTTTGTTCTTTGTTTCATGCTTATCTATAGGGACTGATCTCTGACTTATCAACTATAGCTGTTCCTTGTCATCAATTGGTTTGTAGCTCTTGACTGTGGTTTAATGACCAATGCTATGACATCAACAAGCTAAGGAAATACCGAGAGGAGAATGTCTGTCTTCCTTTCTCTCCAGTCTCTGCAGTCAGAACCCTGCACAAAAGGGAGGAACTGAGAATGAATAGCCCCTGGGTTAGGCAGTAGCAGCCTACAGCAGCATCTGCCATGCCTAGATTAATATCTTCCAGGTTTGAATTGCCTTCAAAACTTCTGCCTTGACTCTTCTTCTCTCCAAAGGATGGCATGGGTGATTTTCAGTCAAGGTTGGTGTTTGAAGTCTGGGAGAAAGGTGAGATTCCTGGTAGGTGGCTGATTCAAGTGCTACAGCTTAGCACAGGGTTCCCTCTCTGCCTCCAATGGAGGTAATCCATGAAATCTTCTATCTATGATATAGCAAATTATTCCCCTACAGGCATGAATTTCAACATCCTAATCTGAAAAGCCAAGGTATTTAATCTCTCTTATAAGAACCAATGTGTCAGTGAATGGAAAGAACAGGAATAATGAATGAAATAGATTTGGTAAGGAATGGGTAATGAGCAGAAAGCTTAGCACAAAGCACCACTTGCAGTAAGGTGCAAGTTGAGCAAATGAATGATTACACTCATTGCCGGCTCCATTGAAAGTGCTTGTGCATATATTAAATCAGTTCGCACAAAAAGCTTAAAAGGAAATTTCTATTGTTATATTCGTTCTGCAGCTGAAGGAACCCAGCAATGGCATTTCAGGCCATCAACATTCATATGAAGATAGTCTGGACCCAGGCACCATGTCTAATCACTATAGGAAAGCAAATTTTACAGATTTCAAAGGGAGCATAGCTATTATCTCTTGGTTTCCCTTTGTTCTAGATTAGAGGATGGGGAATCTGAGATTTCAGAATGTTCAAGCTTTGGAGGCAGTATATCTCAAGGCCTTGTTGGTCTCTTTCTTTAAAGCAGAATGTCTAAAGTACTGAGATTCAAGGTGGAGCTTTCTTTCAAGAGGGTGGCATAAGATTGAGCATTTGATTCATATTTACCACCTGGGAATCAATGTATTGATTCTGTGTTTCCTGATCATTCTGATCCTCAGTGACCCTCTCAGTAAGGTCATCATTTTCATGATGGCTTGTCAGGTGATCATAACCCTTTCTCCACTAGACTGAGAAGGACGATTCCAATGGTCTCTGATTTTCTTGTTCAATTGCATGACTATCCTGAATATCCTGAAGTTCTAGAAGTCTATTTCCAACTCAGACACTGTTGCTTTGCCCCACCCCCAACCCAATCTGCCTCATTTACCCGGTTCTCAGTGTGTGTGTGTGTGTGTGTGTGTGTGTGTGTGTGTGTGTGATATTTTGGCAAACAAGAGCAGAGGCTCTGGATTAGTGTATGTAAACTCCCTTGTGCCTAAGAAACAGCCCATATGGAGCCTTGGTGTTAGTAGCAACATGGTCTTCCAAGCATTCCAAGTATTGTGATATCCCCTTTTTCCCATCATCAGTACCTCCTGCACAATAATCATCCCTCACAGAGTTTCTGAGATAGATACCGTTGTCCATTTCTCCCCTGCCTCCAGGCAAATTCAGAATCATAGGCTCTATGAGATCGGCTTTTCTATGAAAGGAATATTTTACCCAGGCATTAGTGACCATGCAAACAAGCAGTAAGTTTTACATATCAGAAAATCCATGGTTCACTTTTCTTTGCTTAATGAACTATGTGCCAGAGAATCCCTGTTTGCGCCTTGCTCCATGTTATTGTTTAAACAGCATAAAAGTAAATGAGACTCCAAATTAGGGGCATATGAAGATAGTTCATATTTTAGGTTTTGCTGCCCATATGGCTTCTGTCACAACTCCTTAACTCTGCTCCGGGAGTGAGAAATTGGTAGACAACACATAAACAAACATCTATGAATATGGTCCAATAAAGCTTTATTTGCACAGACAGGCAAGGGGCCAGCTTTGCTATAAGTTTGGTGCCAAGAAGCAAATAGAATATTCTCTGGCCACACCTAGACACTTTTGGCCTCATAGTTATCCCTTCCTAGTCAGACAGTTTCTTGAGGACTTTTCCCAGCTGTTCTTTTCTTTCTAGTGTAAACTTGGCCATCTTTGAATTTGTTCAACTGGCTTATCCAGGAATTTGGTAATTTTCCTTAGACTTAACACTAATTTAAAAAGTTTTAATTTTCTTTAATTTTTCTCTAACTTGCCACACAGACTCCCATATGCATCTTAACTCGAATCACTCATCAAATGTTGAGTTATTGCCATGTGGCGGGTAATTTTTTTTGTTTGTTTGTTTGTTTGTTTGTTTTCTTTTCTTTCTCCCTTGTTCCGGTCAACCCTGCTCGCTCCGCTTGACCCCCGCTCGCTCCGGCCAGCCCGATTCGCTCCTGGCCGCCCCCGTACAGCTCCCGCTTGTTCCAGCCAGCCCCGCTCGCTCCGATCGCTCCGGTTGGCCCCTCTTGCTCCGGCCCCGCTAGCTTCGGCCGTCCTGGCTTGCTCCGGCCGTCCCTGTTCGGCTCCGCTTGCTCTGGACAGCCTTGCTTGCTCCGGTTGGTCTCTCCGGTCCAAGGATTCATTTCTTATTACTCTTCATAAGTACGCTGTAGCTGACTTCAGACGCACCAGAGAAGGGCGTCAGATCTTGTTACGGGTGGTTGTAAGCCACCATGTGGTTGCTGGGATTTGAACTCATCACCTTCGGAAGAGCAGTTGGGTGCTCTAACCCGCTGAGCCATCTCACCAGCCCCCGTGGCGGGTATTTTTGTGTTCACTATGGATGCTGTTCAGGGGGAACAGGTAAGCAACAACAACAACAACATCAGCAACATTTTTCTCCATCAGAGAGCTTAAACTTTAGTAATACATAAACAAAACCATGGTAACCTATATATGAGCTTGATGATTGATATTAAATCCTATAATTCTTAAAGGATGTTGGAAGCTTTGTAGTATACAACTTGGGTAGCAAACTCCTGCTGAAAACACTTCCATATTTCTGCTATGCCTAATGGAGGTTGCCTGTGTCAGGCAGACAAAAATCTCCCGGAGCAGCCCATACATGCAGTGTTGTGTCTATTCACTAAACCATGGGGAAGCTCTATTTTCAGCAACCATCTGTGGTAGTGTCATGGCCAATGGCTTGGATACTGTGGTGTGAGAAACTCGGTTCTGGAAACCAGAAGGGTATGCCCTGAGTTTAAGTACCTTCCATGATATGGTGGATTATTCCCTAGCTTGCCTTCTGCAACCTTCATGTTCATTCAGTGGGGGAGAAGCCTGGTGCTCTTCACTATCTCCATGCTACCTAGCTTTTCTCTCCTTTCATTAGCAATTATAGATTCTGTATTCATGACTTTTGTATTTGGCACTCACAGGATGATTTACCTAGAATGACCCGTGTTTTACCTTTCCATGTCAGACATGAGAGAAATGGAGAGCAACTCAAGGAAGGAAGGAAGGAAGGAAGGAAGGAAGGAAGGAAGGAAGAGGGAATTAGTTCTCTACTGTCTTGCCTCTCTTCGTCTATGAATGCTGAGTGATTTTTTTTTCCTTACTAAGACAGGAACACCATTTGATACAGAAAATACACTTCCAAAGAGCTACAAGGGAACATCGAAGATACACAATTTATCCTATATTCTAAAGACAAAGCCTAAAAAGATTTCACTGTATACAGATTTATCATCAAGTGTAATGGTAAATTGTTAACCTGCTCTTCCTGGCTCAGGGCGGTGGAGGGAGGGGGGAAGAAGGGCTAGATTCCATTGCCCCAGTGCTATGGACTCCCAAATGAAAGACACAAACTCTCACTGTTATTTTTAATATGCCTTAACTAGCTCAGTGGTTGGGCCATTCCTGAACCTCCACGTGGTTAACATACTCTCCTCCAATATTCTTGAGTTATTACTTTCTAAAGTCTATACTTTATCTCAATTGGCCCAGACTGCTGCTTTCCCTTGACTCTTTTTTTTTTTTTTGAGAGAGATTTCTTTTTTTTTTTTTCATTTTTTTTCTCTTTATTTGATATTTTCTTCATTTACATTTCACATGTTATCCAGAAATTTTCCCTTACCCTCATAGTGGTTGTTTCTCTGTTTGTATCCTCTTCCTTCCTTCTGCCCTGGAAATTCCTTTCTCTCTGTCCTGTGTTTCCTTTCTGGGAGTCAAAAAAAAGTGTTGGCAGGGACCTGCAGTAGATATGTGAATTCTCATGTAAGCCCAAATCAAATCCCCTACAGTTAGGAATTGGTGGAACTGTACATTGCAGACTAGGAGAGAACCATCACTCCTCAGTGTTCATCAGCTCATGAACTTGAGGGCCAAGACTTCCGGTTAAAACTAGGAGAAAGCCCCTTCCCCATATCGGAACCTAAGCATTAACTTAAAAGGCAAACAAGGAAGCTGATAGGCTGTCCAAACTTTCTCCAGGTGGAAAAAAAAAAAGTTCTCCCTTAACTCCTTTTAACCTTTTCAGATATTCACTTGTTTTTAGAAAATTGTGAATCTCTAGTTCAAAGACAACCATGGATTAGGGAGATTATGTGGCTTTGTGGATCACAATTAGTTCTTACTTCAGCTTGATGACTTGAATGTGTGAGAAGGAGACTATTTCTACTATGCACCCAATGATACACATGAGGGCTTAACCTGTGTCTGGGGGATTTTGTAGCTAGGCGCTGGGGTGTTTTTATACGACAGCCCAAATCTTGGCCTCTTCAGAGATTACTTTCATGAGAGGAACAACATGTTGTTGTTGAGTCACTATTATTATTTCACCATATGCTTGCTGAGCACCTACTATGTCCCAGTATACCGTTGGATCCTCAAGCACCGTTATGAGTATATAATGGATATCTCTCACTTTTTAATAGAAATTGAGACTTAAAGAAACAATTCAACAAGGTACATGGCTTCTAGGGGTAGAGATGACTTTGAGAGCTCAGAGACTACCTACATCACCACCTTTCCTGGCCTGCCTTCAGATTGGTGTTACTGCATGCCAATCATGGGTGTTCAGGTTGTGAATTCTGCATTAAGCTTGATGCTTGTAGGCCAACGCTCCACAGTATACTTACTCCTTTAATTGGCTCTAGTCTCTTTCATTAACCCATCTGTTTATCTATCCATCTGCTCATATGCATATCCACTCACCCATTCACAAGGACAATAATTACAGCTAGTATAAGGAGAGCTGAGATTTAGAAGTAACTGGTCTATTAGATTCGCAAAATTTTGTCACTGGGTCATCTCACCTGTGCAAAGCATATTAAAGTAATAGTAGATACCTAAAGATTAAGTTATTATGAGGACTAAATGAGATTACATATAATTTCCCAATATTATGTATTATTTTACTATATTAATTATACATCGATGTCTAGAATCATTTCTTTCCACATTGGAGATTAAATCCAGGGTCTTGTGCAAAGAAAGTGCTCTAGGTTGGGCGCAATCTTATTTCTACATTAAAGTAGATATCCTGAGGATTTTTTTCACTCTCTGAAGGTAATAAGCTTACTTCCAGGTGCTACATTTGTATCTGCCTAGGCTCTGAGGAAATCCGAGGAGTGAGACCTTTGGTTTTCTGATTTGTAACTCAATACTCAGTAGTTATCTCAAATTTGGGTGAGATCTCCTGAGTTATTCAACACAGTCATTGATTTCTGCCTACCTGCCCAGATGTGAGTTGCAGGGAGAAGCAGAGCCTACACAGGCAGAGTCAGCAGTCTTGAGGAGAGTACAAAGGAGGGCAACAGACACTCATGTAGCACACAGATCCATAGCCATCCTTTATTCTCATGCCTTCTCAGTTCTGTGGTGCTCTCTGAGGAGTCAGAAAACACCTAAGGAACACTTTCCTGTAGGAACTTATATAATCCTGTGGTTACAGATGCCTATCTGAGAGAGAGGGAGAAAAGATTCACAGCTTCACTCTAGCTCCTGTCCTTGTGTTGCAGTTACTCACTTGGTAATATCAGGACAGCTTTAGAGTTTGCTTGGCCTCAGTTTCTCCCTCTTTTCAGTAGGTAGGTCAAACAGATAAACACTTGCTCTTCTTTCAGAGAAGGTGGTTAGGATTTGACAGCCACTTATAATCCCTGCCAGAGGCACTAAAACTCTAAATCTCTTAAAAGCCACCATTAAAGGGGATGGCTTTAGGACAGCTGTTTTCCATTTGATGGATGGAGAACAAAATGGGCTACTGAAATCTGGCTATGGTCCAATAATCTGCTTACCTGTACCTGTGCCAGGACTTAGGCTTGACAGATTGATCATTGGGAAGAACCTTGGCCAACTCAGTGGCTTAAACACTTAGGCTGTCTGCCAAAAAGACATTTTCAAAATTAAGCCTTTCAATTTTAAGAGTACTGGACTTGAAGTTTTTGCCCAACGTCCATCCTTCTTACCTGCTTAATTCATGAGCTGCCTTTCTGGACCAGCCAAGCACCCACACAGTCTTGGGAGTCAAAATACAGGAGATGTAGACTGGACTACAGTGTTTGCATAACCACAGGTTTCCTCTAAGCCTTCCTGGGAATCAGATTCTACTTCAGAGACAAGAACAGCATGCAGCTGACTGGTGTGTAGCAAAAATCCTATAACCCCTAAATAAAGTTAATAGCTGTTTAGCATTACTGATAGGCTAGTCAGCCTTTAAAAGGCAGCATGGAGCAGAAGTTATGCAATTGAGGTATGCCTTAAATGGCATGATTGGATGCCATTCTGAGACTGGCTCTCTTTTTTGGCCACCATACAATGGACAGATTCTCCTGCCACATGTTTCTGCCATGATATAATGTGCTTCCACAGCCAGCCTCCAAAATAAGGTCAGTCACCTACAGACTAAGCCCCCAGAAGCTATGACACACATAAATACTTCCCTTCTTTAAATGGATTTGTTTCAAGTATTTGCTATAAGAATGGAAAGCTGATACCGCAGTATCAATTTAATTTACACCCTGCGTGATAGAATCAGAACAATTTTCTGTGTTATACAGATTAACAAGTTGGAGGGTATGAAGGTTAAATATCTTGTAAGAAGTCACAAGGATAACACTTGGTTCACTGAGCTGAATGTGAATAGTTCAGTTCAGTGTTCTTTCAAGGACCACCACACTCTATTGCTCCAGAAAGAGTAAATGAGAATAGCGAACGAGTGACCTTGGCTCTGGGCTCCATCCCAGAGGATCACAAGTGTTCCCTGGTTTTCTGCTCCTTCCCTGGGCTGACTTTTTTCCCCCACTCTGTTTATTGAGCCAGGATACCTGCTCTTACACAGTGAGCATCATGAGTCTGCTGGGATGTTTAATTGCTGTTTTTGTTTCATTTGAACCTAAGTGGGATATGTTGAAGGTGTTAGACTAAGCATAGCATGTATAAGATTCCGTGTGAAGGAGCAGCATTTGCCAGTGACTTCTCAGCACTATCCCAAAGAAACACCTGCTCCTATGATGGGCTTTGTACATAACTGATCTCGAAAGAAGGCTGGTGTACTGCAATGGAGATAAAAGTAAGTGAAGTTTGATAGTTTATTGAGCATATATATATATATATATATATATATATATATATATATATATATACATACACACACACACACACATATGTGTGTGTGTGTGTGTGTGTGTGTGTGTGTGTGTGTGTGTGTGTGTGTGTAATCAGAACAAATATAGGGTCTTGAGACATGGCTTTAGCCTTGCAAGCTATTTATTTTTTCATTTGTTTGTTTGTTTGTTTATATTCACTTTACATCCTGATTGCTGACCCCATTCCTGGTCATCCCCTCCCACAACACTCCTTCCCTCTTTCTGCTCTGAGAGGGTAGAGGCCACCTCTGGGTATCCCCTCCACCCTGGCACTTCAAGTCTCTGCATGACTAGACACATCCTTTCCCACTGAGACCCGATAAGACAGCCCAGCCAGGAGAACATATCCCACAGACAGGCAACAGCTTTTGAGATACCTTCTGCTGTAGCTGTTTGGGACCCACATGAAGACCTAGCTACACATCTTTGACTTAAGTGTCAGGGGCCTAGGTACAGCCCATGTATGCTGTTTGGTGGTTCATTCCGTGAGAGCCCCAAGGTTCCAGGCTAGTTGACTCTGTTGGTTTTTCTATCCATTCAGGGCGGTTGATCCTTCCCCCAACATTTCCATATAAATCCTCAATCTCCATTCACTGTTTAGTTGTGGATCTCTGCATTCATCTGAGTCAGCTGTTGGGTGGAGACTCTCAGAGGACAGCCTTGCTAGACTCCCGTCTGCAAGAATAACAGAGTATCCTTAGTAGTAGCAGGGATTGGTGCTTGCCCATGGGATGGATGGGTCTCTGTTGGGTCAGTTATTGCTTGGGTATCCCCTCAGCCTCTTCTCCATTTCCCATCCCTGTATGTCTTGTAGACAGGCCAAAATTGGGGTGGAACATTTTGTGGATAGGTTGGTGTTCCTCTATCTCCACTGGGGCTCCTGCCTGGCCATAGTTGGTGGACTCTTTAAGTTCCATGTCTCCAACGCTGTGAGTAACAGCTAAGGTCACCCCCACTAATTCTTGGGCACCTACCCCTATCCCGGGTCTCTGGCACTTCCTCTAGATGCCCCTTTCTCTACTTCCACCAGTTTCAGATTTTCACTAATTCTCATGGCCATTTTGGCCATCTCTCTTGTTCGTCCCACACCTGAACCTGCCCCCTCCCCATTTCTCTCTACATCCCCTCTCCCACCCAGTTCCCTCCCTCCCTCCCTCTGACTCCTATGACTATTTTATTCCCTCTTCAAAGTGAGATTCAGGCAACTTCACTTGGGCTTTCCTTCTGTTTTAGCTTATTTTAAAAACATGTTCATTTGGATCTTACTGCTACTGTTTTTCCAGGATATGGTGCTGAATATCGTGACTGCTTGAGTCTTTATTCTTTTCTTGTTTAAATTGAGGGCATGGCTGATGCCTTCCTCCCAGAATGTTAGAGAAGAGAAAAAGGTTTTACAGAGTCAGGGGCCTGGGCATGAAGACATTTATAAGGGGATTGACATGGGAGCTACTGTTGTTTATGCTGTTTGCTTCTCAAGGCCCTTACTGTCCTGTTCTCATATTTCAATACCCACATATCACCTTTGCCTTTTCCTCCTCTTCATATTTTACTTTGAATTACTAGATCCTGTCAAATAGTCCATAAAATTTCATAAAATTCCAATTCATGTCCATTTGTTGCTACTAATATCTCTACTATCATTTCATACAGTTACCTTCAATTGTAGGGTAAGCCACCATGATTTATCTCCTGAATTGCAAAGAAATCTTGCAAATGGAACTTCCTACACCTTTTTTTGCTATCAACAAGTACCTGTGGCATATTATACTCAGAAGTAATCTTTTAGGATGTAGTCTTGTACGATAGAATTGAAACATATAAGATTTATATATATATATATATATATATATATATATATATATATATATTGCTTTCCTATATACTAGTAGTGAACAAATTGAACTGAAAATTAAATATACAATAGCATTTATATTATCAAATTTCAAAATCATATATATATATATATATATATATATTATCAATATAAAAACATTGCAAATAAAATATCAAATAACTAATTAATGGAGAATTACATATTCATGGGCAAGATGATTCAATATTGTTAATATAATACTACTTTATCACATTGACTTAATACATTGCTGATAAAATGTCAGCAATGTGTTTAGTGAATACTTGCAAGTAGATCATGAAGTTTATATGGAGAGACAAATAACTCAGTATAATCAACAAAACACCAAAGTTGGAGGACTGACATGAACAAATTTCAAGACTGGTTAAAAACCTGTAATGATTATTACATGATTGTGATGAGTAAAGAAAAGACAAATTGATTAATGTCATAGAATAGAGATACCAGACATAAGTCACACATAATATAGTCAGTTAATATCTGACATAAGAGCAAAGGTAGCACAATGCAAGAAAGATAGTCAATAACAAATAGTCCTCCAACAACTGGATAACCACATGCAAAGAATGAAACTAGTAGCAGACTATGCTGAGCAGGTCTGTCAGGTGACCCAATCTATAAACACCTAGGAAGGGAGTTTCAATGCAAGGCTGTCTAGGTCAGGTTGGCCTGTGTATATGTTTGTGAGTGATTGCTTTTATTATATTAATTGAAGTGGGAAGGAAGGCCCACCCCTCTGAGGAGCATCACCCCATGAATTTGGGTCCTAAATCAGAGTAGAAAATAGATTTAAGCAATAAATATACATGTATTAATTTTATTTACTCTTGACTATATGTGAATATATAATGCAACAATCTGCTTCAAGGTCCTGCCTTGACTTGCCTGCAATTGGAATTTGGAAGACCAAAAAATCATTTAACCCCTTGCTTTTGTCACAATAGTTCATCATAGAAGAAGAGTAGAAGCCAGAACACAGAGTTTACATGCTCATATAAATGAAGTCAAAATGGATTATATGCTTAAACATTATATGATCAGAAGTAAAACGCTAAAAAAATAAAGAGAGAAAATTGGAATGACCTTGTGTCTAGATAAGACATTTAGTTTGATACTAACAGAGAAAGATCTAATAAGCTGAAGTCAACCAAAATTAGAAACTCAGGTTCAACCAAAGGCACTTAACACTGGACATAGGAAAACAGCCACAAACATGAAGGATATATCTGAAATGACACAGTTTACCAAATGATTAGTACCTAAAAATATGCCTAGAATTCTTACAGAATAATAGCATTGGTAAATAACCGAATTAAAAAGTACCCCAGTCTTAGCAGACATTTTGCCAAGATGGTGCTTCTCTGTAGAATGAGTGAGAAGATATTTCATGGTACAAGCTACTAGGGCACAAATAGAACATAAATACAATGTCCCTATAACACAAAATCTGGCAGCCATGGTATCTGGAAAGATCAGTGCTCCAGGCTGAATATTAATCTAGAGTAACCAGGGAGCCAAGTTGAAAATCAGAAAGGAGTGGGTCAACCTCAGTCTGGGAAGAATTGATCTTTTATTCTAGTCTTTAACTGATTAGCTTATTCCCACCCACATTAGTGAACTCAACTCAAAGTCTATCAAACTGAAATGTTAACCTCTCCAGAAATGCCTTCAGAGAAACATTGACAATATGTTTTATGGCATATCCAGATATCCTATGGCCCATCATAGGTTATTTCTCCATAGTCTGTGAAATGAGCAAATTTAAACCAGATTAGAGGCAGGGTTATTGGGAGTTTGCACTCAGGTGGGTGAGTTCACTGGCCACAAGGACCAACACCTGTGAAGCCATGGGGAAATGGGGTGGGGAGAGGAGAGAGAGAGAAGGAGAGAAGGGGGCATATATATATATATACAGAGAGATAAGGGAAGAAGAGAATTGAAGGGAAGAGATTAGGAGAGAGAAAGGGAGAGGGAGAGGAAGAAGAAGAAGGAGAGGGAGGAAGCAAACTGTCTGGATTATATAGGGAGGAGCCTCTTGGGGAAGGGCAGCCTAGCCCCTGGGCTGCAAAGTTCAGGGTTGGGGGGCAGGGTGTACCAGGTAGGAACTAAGGAATACTAGGAGAACCTGAAAGCCAGTTCTGCTTTGGTACGAAAAATATATACCTCAGTCCCTTGTCCTGGGAATGAAACCAAACAACTCAGTCAAGATAATTCAGAAAATTATTATTATTATTAATTATTATTATTATTTAAATCTATCTTGACACCTATCCTAAGTACTTTCCAGACATTTCAGGCTTCCCTTACCTCTCTCTGGTCTGTGATATGTAGCTTTGATGGCTCATGCTGGTGGTCAACCTGACACACCTGCGAAGAGGGACCCTTAGTTCAAGAATTGGTTCCATCAGATTCATTAGTCAGCTTGTCTGTGGGGCATTCTCTTGATTGTTACCTAATGTTAATGGAAGCCCTCAGCAGTTCCAACCCTAGGTAGGTGTGCAATGAGCAGTACCAACCCTAGATAGGTAGGCTAGGGCTGTATAAGAAAGTTAGCTTTGGTGATCCTTGTAGTAGACAAAGTCTCTGCTTCAGTTTCCATCTCCAGCCGCTTGCTTTGAGTTCCTGCCCTTACTTCTTTCAGTGGTCAACTCTTGACCTCTCCCTCTCCCTTTCCCTCTTCCTCTCCCTCTCCCTCTCCCTCTGTTCTCTTTCATAATCTCTTCCCTTCAATTCTCTTCTTCCCTTATCTCTCTGTATGTATATGCCCCCTTCTCTCCTTCTTCCCCAAGTTGATTTTGATGACACTGTTAATCACAACAAAAGAAAGGTAGCCCAGAGAGCAGCTTCTCTGCTTTCTCCTTTTTGTCTTGTATTACCTTGAGAACTTGGTTCAGCTCATCCCACTGGAACACAGGAAGAAACCCTTTCCCCTTAGGTGTGAAAAGAGATAATTTAAGTTTCAAAGACTGCAGTCACTTGTGTTCCCTGGCTAAGAACAAGCAAAAGCTGAATCTTCAGCTCTGTGTCTGATTACTACCTACCTCGGGTTCCTACTTAAGACTTGAATATTATGTGCGATGTATGTCTTGGTTTTGTTGTGTCTCTCCAACAAAAGGCCATTAGGCCCAGCATGTGTTACTGGCATTCTCTCTTCTCCTCCCCTCAGTTTCTTGAGCAGTGTTTAGTAAATACTAGCTGAATTAAGTAATTAATTAATGATAATTATGGAGGTAAAGCATGCCCTGGAATGCCTAATTAGCAATTCTATTTGTGGCTGCTGGCTTCCAGGTTTGATATACGATTTTGAAAGACCACATACTGTCTTTCTTCATTAGTGCTTATATTTTCTGCTCTTATCTCTTATAGTTTAAGGCTGAGATATTTAAACATAATATGTTTAATACTGAGGAGAGGTACTGGGCTCATGTTTTGTGTCTCCTTTTCAGATAACTTATTTGGAGCCATAAAAGAAATGGGGCCTTTGAATTGGATAGACAAGATTTCAATTTCTTTCTCAATAACTTATTTCTGGGACATTCATTTCCTATTCTATTTTTGGTGTTTGACAAAACCTCCTTTACCCAGATGTGATGAAAAATAAAGCTATTACTGCTTGGCATTAGCGTAGACAATGGGCCATATCACCTCACCACACAAGACTCTGTACACTGCCCTGGTTGGAGATAGGACCTTATGGGGCCCTTACCTGCTATTTAATTCAAGTCTTTGTGTGAACCCTAACTCCTCAGCAGGGAAAGCTGCGGTGGTCTGTAATCCAGTAGCATAATGGGATGCAGACTGCACCAGGAGCCCCCTTAACTAGGGACAAGGTGACTTAGCCCCATCCTCCCTTGAGAAACACTATATAATTCTTTCAGACTGGTCAGTGTACTGCATTAAAATCAATGAATCTCCCAAAATCCATTGCTGTTCATGTCTTACTGAATTATAGACCCAGGCAGAGTACACCAGCTTCTCCCTCTGGGAGTGGGGAGTCCCAGCACAGCAAGGCTTTTTGATGCAGTATTATGTGCTTGGAATTCATTACCCTGGGGACTTGTCGAATTGAAGATCTATTACTTTTTACATTCCACTTGCTGTAGAGTGCCTGGCATAATGTGCTGGCTATTCTCCAGAATCTTTGATTGTTTATATATTTCTGTCTGACTCTCCTCTTCTTTATTTTGCTTTGTGTTTGGTGGTGGAGACTAACTAGAGATAATAGGGTGGAAACATAACAATTTTAGAATAGGAAAGATAGAACTTAAATCAGTTACATCCAGCAACTGGCACTTTAAATAAATTGACAGTGGATCATAAATGGTAAATAGCATCTACTTAAGAATGTTCTATTGTGTTTGGCAAAGTCTAAGTGCTCAATAAATATGCACTGAGGGAAAAAATTAAACAAACAGTCATATAAATGCATTGTGATAATAAAAAGATGATCAACTACTCTCTCCTGCTCCTCCTCTTCCCATTTCTTACCACCTCCCTCCTTCTCCTCCTCTTTTCCCCATCCCTTCCTTCTCGTTTTCCTTCTTCATTTTCTTCTCCTTGAGGTAAGACCCAATGTGCTGAGAAGACAGATAGGAACTATCACAGCCAGTTAAGGGTTTCTTCTCATTGTTTAATTATCATTAGACCTCTATTTTCACAGTTTCTTAATTTATTTCCTTAACTAATTATACAACAAATACATAAAAATACTGGTTTGTATAAATAATCATAGATTTTTTATTGTTTTAAATATTATGCTATAACAAAAGTAAATAATATTTATAGTATACTGCATGCTATATGCAATGCAAAGATGTTTTGAAATATTCAAGGGGAAGTGTATATTCAAATACTATATAATGTTTCATGAGGTATCCAAAGAGGCCTTTAATGAACTTTCCAGTTACCAAATAATGACTATATTTTTTAGCTGATGCTACTATACTAGGAAAATCTTGATTCTTGTCCTCGTTTCATACTCCTTACAGAAGTCGTGCAACATCTTAAGATCTCTTCTTCTTCTTTTTTTTTTTTTTATGTGTGTTAAATTGAGAGAGGGGTATGATAAGTAAATGAATTTTGGAGAAGTAAAATAATTACATCTGGAAGATACCTAGAATATGGATTGCCCTGATTGAACTTTTATTTTCTTTCTCTACAGCCTAACAGCTTATCAGTTTAACTGATTAGAAAACCTTTAATATATCTGTGCCACTGTTTATATATATGTATATTTATATATGCACATTTTAAAATTTTTATTGCTTAAGAATTTAATACAAGCATATAATATATTCTGATCATATATATTTCTCAAGCACTTTCTCCAATTCCTCCACTTTTTCCCCATCCAGATTAATACACTATTTTTAAAACCCACCGAGTCCACTTATTGGTAGCTGTAGGACCATTATGGGCAGCCTCTCAGCGTCTGCATCCCCAAAAGAAACTGACTTTCTTTTCCCTAGAAATATGTATTCTAAATTCTGAAAGACCATGATTGCTGAACCCCTCTTATTATATCCACAAAACTATTAAATTCATAGAGAGATAAAGATTAAAGATAGCTTAAGAGATTTTATGAAGATTAAGCTAGCACTACAGAGAATTTTAGAAGGAACACTTAGGTCAGAATATGAACAGACACACACCTAAGAGGTTACAGAGGACAAATAAGTCCAAAACAGCTAAAACGGATAGTGAAAACACACGCAAGAATAATACATATACTTCAATAATAACACTCAATATTAAGTCTCAACCTTCCCCCACTATAGGCATACACACCATTACTACCTCTTAATTTCAAATTCCCAATTTTCTCTTCATATCCCACAACTATTTATTTAATATCTTGTCTGAGCAGGCACTGTTTTGAGAGATCAATAACTAAAGCACACATTTAAAAAGTGCCTTACTACCATGAAATTTATGTTCTATACATAGGATGGAGAAAAGTTAAGGAACAATGCAAATAGTATACCAGGCTATGCTCACTATGCATGCTAGACTCATGACATCATGATAATGATGTGGATAAATTTGAAGACTAGTCAAGTCATAATTTGATTTAAGGGCCTCATTCTCAGCCTCAGTGCCCCCCAAACTTCCCAAATAATACACCCATCATTATCTATGATTCTTAGAATGCTTTTATTCCACTCTGTGTGATTCTGAAATCGATGTTGTTTTAGTGACTTTTACTATTTTACGATTAAATATCCTGATGTAAGCAACTTAAGGTAAGAAGTAGGTTTTCGCGTTTTTGGTTTTGTTTGGTTTTTGTCTGATAGATTGAAAGAACAGTTCATAATCATTACGAACAGTTCCCGCAGGAGCTTGAGGAGGCAGCTGGTCACATTGCATCTGTAGTAGAGCAACACGAATCCTTTTACTTAGCTTACTTTCTCTTTTTATTCTTTTCAAGACCCCACCCCATGGAATGAGGTGCTGCTCACTATTAAGATCCATCTTCCTGCCTCTATCAATCTAATATACATAATTTCTCACAGTCCTGACAGAAGGTTGTCTCATAGGTAATTCTAGGTCTCATCATGATGATAATGCATCCTGATATAGGATGTTCAATACTATTTTAGGAATGGGAGGATGTAAAGATATTCCTTCCCAGAGATGAGAAGTATCCCTTATATATATCATCATTGAGTTCCCTTTGAGAATGGAAAGTCTCATGAAAGAGAAGTGCTTTTCTGGCCATGTTCAAGGAATCAGCCCACCTGTCCCTCAAGTTACCATGAAAGCAGCATAAATCTGGGTTACATTCAACCACATACACACTTTGAAGAGGCAATTATCCTAGATGAATATTAGGGTATTATTATAAAGTTATAATGACCAATATTCAAAATAGAAATATAGAATGCCCTTTTTTATTTTACAGAGACTGTACTCAGGTCTCAGAATAGTAAAATTTGGTTTAATTCCATGGTAATAATATTCATGAAGGCATAAATGAATTTCATTTAATAAGTTGTATATAATAGAAATCTTACCACTGTCATCCTCAAAAAACAGCTTCATTACTATCTTTTAAAGACAACATAATTCAGTTCTACAACATAAGACAAGATGGCCTGATGGCTTTTTCAATACTCTTTTAGGAATGTGGGGGGGGGGTGAAGAAATGTTCCTTCCCAGAGACAGAGATGAGAGGTGTCCTTGTGATATCAAGACACCTCAGTGGATAAAGTCACTTGCTACCAAATCTGAAGACCTAAGTTTGATTCCAGGGCTCACATGATGGAAGGAGAAAACACTCTTCAATTGCCCCTGAGTTCCACATGTATACATGATACCCTCTTCCTAATAAATAGATTTTAAAAGAAGAAAATGCATAAAGTATCCTCAAAAAGTCAAATCTGTTTGCAATTTATCCAATCTCTGAGCTGGACTCCTGCAGTAGACCTCTTCTCCTAACTCCTTACAGTTAGTGGGGTCAGATTCACTCCCATGGACCCAATTGGCTATGATCTACTTCATGAAACTGCATATAGCCAGAGATTTAATATGTGGGCTCCAGAGCCAAACCTCAGTCTTTGCTCCTTCAGAGACCCTAAACCTCCATGAAGAAACCTAGCTCAGAAAAGTGACCTGAAAGGGAGGCACTTATCACTCAGCACCAAGCACTTAGAGCAAGGTGTAGAAACACCTTTAGCTTTGAAGTTCAGCTGAGGATTAAGTCTCCCAGCAGTCAAGAAGGAGACCAAATACCTCCTGTGCTTGTTTGAGATGTTACTCATCTCTACAAGGACATAGGGAGCAGGGGTCCTGCTTAACATATTGAAGGGATTTTGTGTGTGTGTGTGTGTGTGTGTGTGTGTGTGTGTGTTACTTCCCAGGTGAGTGTAGTGGGAATACTAAGATTATCAGGAACATTTGATTCTTCATCCTAACCTTGTTTTCACCAGTCTTCTCAGTTATGCTCTTATCTTCAGGTTTTCTCTCACTGAACTTCTGCATTCTTGGGAAGCATCATTGTTCTGTATCTCCAGTGCTGTGGCTGATTCAGTCCTGCAATCCACAACTTGAAGTAGCACCTGGAGCGATCACAAGTGTTGGATGGCCAGAGTTAAGGAAAAAAAAAAATGAGTTCAAAGCTCAGCTCTGCCATGTTAACTTACAGTATGATGATAAAGTCTTATTTTCTGAGTCTTTTTTTCTGAGGCTGATCCCTCATTTGTCATGTGAGGCATACCTAGGATTGCTTTTGAGACTGACTGTGAAGCACTCCAGATGAACATCTGACTCAGGCAGGAAATTCTCTACTCCTTGGTTATTATTCTAGCATGCTCCCTCCTGTGATGTTATGTGGGTTAGTATGTAATGTACTTCTCATGCAGAGAAATAAGCTTGCTTGTGATTCATAGAATATTAGGTCACTTGGCTGAGGCAGAATTTAAAAGTTATTGTCAGGTACTCATTATTCATGGTGAGCTCTCATGTATCCTAATTTCTCTATCTCCATTCTTTCATCTCACTTCTTTCACCTTCCTTAGCTTCCCCTTTCTCCTCCCTTCTAGAACTTTTTCTTTATGAGTCTGTCCCTGCTTCTGTGTCAGGTGTGTGTTGTGGATAGCCTGGGGCTAATTATATTTGATGTTAATTCCATTCTCCTGTGAGTGCTTGTGAACAAAGAAGGAGTCAGCACTCAGGTGATTTTCTGTAAACCGGCTTCCCACCTTAATTTGTAAAATAAAGGGAAGCTGATGATTGGGCAGAAAAAAGGGAAGGTGGAGTAGAAGGGGAGAGAGGAAGGAGAAAATAGGAGAAGGAGAGGATGCAGAGGAAGAGGAGGAAGAAGAAGAAAAGTGGAGCAGAAGCACATGGCCTGAAGAAACCACAAATTTTAAGGTGTCTCATAAGCTGTGGAAGATGGTAGTGTAGTGGTAGATCTGCCCAATCTAGGCACACAGCATGTAATCATATTAACTGTGTTGTGTTTTCACTGCTGGGGCATATTTGGGAGGAGATTTACCTCAACACACATGTGCCTTTATGTATCTATATACACTATAGGATTCACAAATGGAAAAAAGCTTGATATTTATCATTCTGAGTCTTTGATAAGTTTCTATTACTGTGGTGACCTTCAGCTCTACATTTTTTTCTAGAGGATAATTTCAGTGTTTTGGTGGCTAAGTAGTGCTCCAATTTCTATACATTCTTTGTAATCAGTTTAATGGTTGTTGCACACCTAGATAAATTCCATGACCTGGCTTTATGAATAGGACAGCAGTGAACATTAAGTGCAAATTGTCTCTGTGGTTGGTTGGATAGCATCATAAGGCATATCAGCAATGAAATAGTTGGCTCACATGGTAATTATATTTTTAGTTTGTTAAGGAACTTGTACACTGATTTCCATAGTGGGTTGACTTGTTTACATCCCTAACAGCAGTGCATAAAATTTTTTTTCTGTATTCTCATAAGTATTTATTGTTCCTTTCCTTTTCCCTCCCCCTTCCCCCTTCCCCCTTCCTCCCTTCCCCCCTTCTTCCCCCTTTCCTCCCTTCCCCACTTCCCCGTTCCTCCCCCTTTTCCCCCTTCCTCCCTTCCCCATTTCCCCCTTCTTCCCTCCTTCCTCCCTTCTTCCACTTTACCCCTTTCTGCCCTTCCACCCTTCTCCCCTTCTCCCCTTCCCCTTCCCTTCCCTTTCATTTTGGCTTTTATATATATTTCTTTTATATATTTTTATTTCTTTTTTGTTTGTTTGTTTGTTTGTTTGTTTTTTTCAAGACAGGGTTTTTCTGTGTATCCTTGGCTGTCTTGGAACTCACTCTGTAGACCAGGCTGGCCTCGAACTCAGAGATCCACCTGCCTCTGCTTCCCAAGTGCTGGGATTAAAGGTGTGAATCACCACGCCCGGCTTATATTTTTATTTCTTCTTTGAAAATTTTTATAAATGTTCAAAATATATCTTGATTGTTAAATATACCCCACAATTCTCCAACACCTCCTCATCCCTGCTCAACACATCTTCCTAACTTTATATCCACTTGTATACATAACCCACTGAGTCTGGCTAGTGCTGCTGCTGCAGATGTTTTCCCGGATGATTGTCACTTTGACTAGGGTAAAATGGAATTTTAATCTAATTTTATTTTCCCTTTCTTTGATTACTGTTGAAGTTAAACAGTTTTTTTTTTTTTTGTATGTTTATGGTCATTTGTCCTTCTTCTTTTGAGACCTGTCTGTTCATCTACAGTGGTTGTATTTTGTGAATTTGGGACATGTAGGTTTTTATTTTCTTTCTTTCTTTATTTATTTTCCAGACAGGGTTTCTCTGTGTAGCCCTGGCTGTCCTGGAACTCACTCTGTAGACTAGGCTAGCCTTGAACTCAGAGATCCACCTCCCTCTGCCTCCCAAGTGCTGGGATTAAAGGCATGTGCCACCACTGCCCAGCTTATTTCATTTTTTATCTTGGGCCTGAGATTTGGGACTCAGCACGTCAGGGCTTCTGCATGATTAGCTATTTAACTCTCAGTGTTTAGTCATTGCTCAGTGCACTATGATCTCCCCTTATACCAACCATGTTGGCTCACTGTGAGATGATAACAGATCATTTGTGCAAGGGTCTATAACTTGGAAAAACACTGTCTTTGTGGTGGGACCTTAGCAAACATTTTCAAGTGTGTGCATACTAGAGCCTGTGCCTTATGAACTTCCCCTTGGATAAATGGAGGCTTCAACTGGGCAGGAAGCAATGCAATTTCCATGGACCTTAATTGCAATCTGTGTTTCCTTGCGGGGCTAATAGCCTGGGGAGAGATGTCCTGAGCCATGCTAATGTGGTGACCCAGGCATTCGTTCAGGTATCAATTATGAACAGAAGTAACATCTGTCACTGTCAACCTGTTTTGGAGAGCAGCCCATCTCTCCCCACCCACAAAGTTGCCATGGTAATTGCAGGGCAAGAAATTATGCCATGAAAAGACAAGAAACAGGAGTGAAATGCAGCCAGAGAAGCCCAGCTTTCAACACTGAGCACTGGACCAACAACTGGAGAGGGTTTGTTCAGGGTGATTTTGTACCAAGCTCCAACCGAGACAGGCTGGAGGGAAAGAAGCTATGGACCTTAGGTTCAAATAACAGCCTTTTCACAAAGTCTGTCATAGCTTGTACAGAGACTTCTTCATGGGAGAAAATGTTGAGCAGCTCATAATTGTAAGACTGAGTTGGTGATAGCTGTTGCTAGTGTTAGGAGAATCTTTTAGGTTCTTCTCAAGCCTTATCTCCTGCTTCTCCTGTTTCTCACCAACACAGAACTCTTATTAGAAATCATATGTAACTGTCACAACAAAAATTAATTAATTTTTAAATTAATGTATGGTTTTAAGCAATATGGCAGGATTTTTATTAGATATTTTCTTTATTTACATTTCAAATACTATCCTGAAAGTTACCTGTACCAACACCCCTCCCCCCACTCCCCTACCTGCCCACTCCTACTTCTTGGCCCTGGCGTTCGTTCCCCTTTACTGGGGCATATAAAGTTCAAGGGACCTCACTTCCCAATGATGGATTCTTTTTAATTAAAATAAATAAATTTGTTCTTCATTGACTTCACACAGGTATGGAAACCATGTTGACTGCTCTCACATCCCAGTTCCCTACTACTCCTTCCCATGCCCTCTCTTAAGTCCTATATTTTCTACATGGTTCTTTTTGTCTCAAATGCACATGGCTCTTCCGTTTTCTGCTCCAAGGACAAGACCTTACATTTCTTGTCCTTTGACTCTTGTTCTTGAGACCACACGCAGCTCTGGCCATCAAGTCTTTGGACATTTCTATAGATGTATCATCTTCTACTCCTTATTCCAGTTTTGACCCTGACCTTCAGACCTGTGTGTTCAGTATCCCTTCACTGCAGGGTCTAACATCACTTCATGATAGCATGTCCCACACTCCTTGCTTGTTTTCCCCCTACCACATCCCTGATCACTTTCCCAATTTTAGTGGATGTCAATGACTAAGAAATTTAGAAATGTCCTCCATTCGCCTTCCTCCTCTGAACCCTCAGGAAATGTAATGGCTTGGCCACCAGAGCAACTTACACTCTACAAGAATCAGTTAATACAGCCCCCCTGGTCCCAGCCACCAGCACCGGATGATTGCTTGGTTGTAATAACCTTTACAGTGAGTTTTCTTCACTCCACCTCTGCTCACAAGCACTGTTACCTGGCCAGCAGTGAAAGGCATCTTTTAAAATGTAAATGAGATCGGGTTTTGTCTCTGTTCAGAATCTTCCAGGGCCCATACTTATACCTAACTAGGTTTCATTCCCTGCCAAACCCTGTGTACTGTACAAGGTCTAGATGGGTTGGGTTCTGTGTCTCTCAGATCCCGTTTCCCACCTCTGTTACCTTCAGTCTGCTGGTTCTAGCCTTTCTTGCCCCGTGAGCAGTTCTTTAAAAAATGTCCTGCTAATCTACGGCTTTGCTGTTTTATTTCTTCTCCCTGTCAATCTCTGTAGGTGACAGAAGGACTCATTCTTATTGATTCTATTTTCTACTCCAATACCTCTTCAATGAGTTAATTCTTCCTGACCTTTTCTCTAAAATTCTGTCTTCTCCCCCACACCTCCCTCCTGTTATTCTGTGTCCTACTTGTTTCCTTAAAACTCTCATAGTGGGGGGGAAGAAGGGCTGTGAATGTGTGTGTGTGTGTGTGTGTGTGTGTGTGTGTGTGTTGAGTTTCACAGGTAAAATTACATGAGTGAAATATGGGCAAGTACAATGAGATATGTGCATGCAAATGTAATAAAAATGCCTAACAGTCTTCAATGGTATTTCCTTGTTTCACTGGAAAGGAAACTTTGAGGGCTGGAAGTATGTCTATTTCACTCTGTTTAAAGATGGTGCTGTTGCCTGGTGGAAGCCCCATGCAGGTGTATTAAATGTTCAGCCCTTTTGTTAACTTTCATGTTGCTGCTCTACTGGTCTTAAATGTTATACCCAATTCACAGACTGGAGTTCTAGTATATTCTTCATGACATATCTCATATGTTACCTGCTTTAGCAGCACTTTCTGACCTACTGTAGAGAGAATGTGGCCTGCCCTGCTTCTTTACTGTCATTTGCCATTCTCTCATTTTTTTAAAATTAGATATTTTCTTTATTTACATTTCAAATGCTATCCCGAAAGTTCCCTATACCCTCCCCCTGCCCTGATCCCCCACCTGCCCACTCCCACTTCCTGGCTCTGGCAGTCTCCTGTAATAGGGCATATAAAGTTTGTAAGTCCAAGGGGCCTCTCTTCCCAGTGATGGCCGACTAGGCCATCTTCTGCTACATCTAGAGACACGGGCTCTGGGGGTACTGTTTAATTCATATTGTTGTTTCATCTAAAGGGTTGTAGACCCCTTTTAACTCCTTGGGTAATTTCTCTAGCTCCTACATTGGGGGCTCTGTGTTCCATTCTCCCATGTTATACAATGATATGTTTGACTTTCTCATTTACTCAGCCCTGAATTCCACAAGGGCAGGTATAAATATTTTTATTTGTATAATCTTGGTATCTAGGACAGAACATTATAAGTGTTCCACATGTGTGTGGTGATAAATAGCAGAGATTTTGTCACATATATATGTTTTATATGAAGAAGCAACTTCGTAATATCACTATTAATAAAATTAGAATTAGGGGGGAAATTCCCAGTCTATTTTGGAAAAATGTGAGGAGAGAAAATAGGAAATCAAGCAATAAAAGATTTCAATAAAATGTCTTCATTGTCAAGTATATAATATAATCTAATTTTGTTACCTAGGCAATTATAATTGGAGTTGAATGTAGAACAAACCAGTGATTTATTTGAGCCTATGTTCCTGTAATTAGCACAATGCTTGGGAGATGTGCAGTTGATACTTGCTAATTTTTAATAAGTATAATGAATCATTTTATTGGCTTCAAGTAGCTGATTCATGCCCTGATAAATTTAACATTTTAAACAGTATTATCATGTTCTAATTGAAAACTTTATTTATTTCCATTTTGATATTGAGGGATACCAAAACAGTATAGCTTGTTTTTATTTATTGTGAATTTATTATGAGTGTGTTTTTCATTATGAGAGTAAATGTAGTTGCATGTATTCTAAATCTAGATCAGTGTAGTCTCATTTTGCATTGACACTTTTGACAGGGTCACATTCTCATGTTGAATTACATTTTTGCATTTGTAGAATACAATTTTAAATTATATCCTAGATTTTGTGAATATTGTGCTTTGAGATTATTTTATTCTTCTTGTGTAATTAGAGCTATAGTTTATTGTTGTTGCTCACTGGTGTTATTTCTGGCCTTCGTTGTAGTGGACAATTAATGTATTGAAGTCAAAGACTTCCAGCTATACAATAGTTTTCTTTTGGATGTTTTTCTTTTGCACAATGAAACTTCCTTGCAGGAATCATGAAGTCACTAAAATCTTGGGAGCATTTGTCATAATGAGTGTATTCTAGTGAATATATGGGGAGGGTCTTATAGCCCATGGGTTTAAACATTGTATCACCTTTACCTTTGTATTCACCAAGTTCAATCCTAATTGTCTTTCAACATCCTCAACATCTTTCTGTCCCTATGCTATAGGGAGGCTTATCTCCCACCTGTCCCAGGATTCTAAATTCTGATCTTTCATCTTTAGGCCATGTAATTGGAATTTGCCCTCATACATGTGGTCTGAATTCAAGAGATGTGTCTAGAATTTGTACAAAGAACATGTCTTCTCTTTCTGGAGTCTTTGTTGCATTTCTCCTTCATTTGAAAATCATCCTGAGCTCCTCCCTCTGGTGTTTTGTCTTTTTGTTTTTTCTAGCAATTGTCCCTGGCCTTGTGATAAACCCATATAAACAGTAACTTATTCTATTAATTTTCTGAATCTGAAAATGTCAGTTTTTCTTGAGAACTTGTCTGCTCTCAGCTATATTGCTTTGCCTTCAAAGGAATGTTTTGAGTCATTTACTATTTGCACTGGAAGGTGAGCCTGGTAAGAACTTACCCAGTCACACTGGAAGTTAATTTCAATAGAACAATGCTGGATATCCTTGAGCCCAATAAGGGTAAATTCTTCTATTTGTGATCTGTAAAAATATTTTAAACAGTCTAGAATCAAGAATATAGTCATAAATACATGAAGCTATTGTGGTATGGTTTAGAAAAAACATTATTCTTTACTAATGACAACCAATTGTGAAGATGCTAATATCAAAAGCTGACCCCCTCTGAGGTCCGATTTATTGCCAATAAAATGGATACCTAGACTGTGAGGTATAGATTAATAGGAAATTCTGTGGAGATAAAGACTTGAACCCAGGAGGATTTATGAATGAAATATTTAGCTTTAAGTCTTGTGGTCTTTCTCCAATGCTTGCTTTATTTTTAGTGTAGGAAGCAAGAGGACTGGTGTTGAGGGAGGGGTTGGTGTAAGGATAAGATGGGAGTGAGGAGGAGCTATGAAACACATTATGGTAGCAAAGACCATAGACGTGTTTCAGGACAGTAGGACTCCACTTTGTGTATAAATTATATACACATTTATTTTGTGTTTTTTGTGGAGATACCAAATTTCTTTCCTTGGCTAAGTTATAGTCAATTTTGGAATTTTCTCTTGACCCTTGAGTACTGCCCTTTATAAAATATAGTTTTATTAAAATAATCCAAACTCTGGTAGCACCCTGCATATAATTATTTATTCTAAATTTGTAGTTTTTAAAAATTAAAATATAATTATATAATGTTTTTTCTCCTTTCCTTTTTTTAACCACCCCACATACCTCCCCTTGCTCTCTCAAGTTCATGGCCTCTTTTTTTTTTTTTTTTTTTTTGAATGCATATATTTTCACAACTTGACTGCCCATGTTCTCCCTAATGGTCATAGAATATCTAACAGAGCCCCAATTCCAGGCATGATCGGCCCCGTTTTGGATTTGAAGGACACCTCAGACTTTATTGCTTACCCGTGAGAGGTGGAAGGTTATTCCCTATTGCTGAAGACCTAACGCACCCCAGACACTGGACCCAAAGGACTCAAGCAAGAGATGATGTGAAAGCCTCACCCTTCAGATCTGCCTTTTCATCTTCTGTCTTCTCTTAGTTATTTCTATTCTCCATAACCGACATTCAGCAAGAAGTCTGCTAGCTCTGTTTTTCTGGCAAACCCATATCCCTGATGGTCATTCTCAGTAAATAGCTCTCTTCTTTCTGACTCTGCTCATAAACCATAGATCCCTGTTTGTTCTTGTGGTACTCAGAACAGAGTTCAATTTATGTTGTAGTATCCTTTCTCCTGGCAATGGTTCAGAAAATATTTTAAAAACTACTTTATTATCCCTTTCTGTTTTTTTCCTGATAGCTCTTTGAAATGTACCCAAATATGATTTGTAGATTTAGAAGAAGCCATCATTTAGCTGATATTTAAAGGGCACAAATTCTATCTCCACTTAATCTTAACCGTTTTATTAACATGTCTAACTCTGCCTCTTTTTTTTTTTTTTTTTTTTTTTTTTTAAGAAGTGGCACCTCATCCTTAAGTGGGCAGCACAGGGCAGCCTCCCGATGAGAGGCAAGAAACTCCAGAGACTCTGCATTGCTCAAGAGCTCCTTGAGGAATAAGTATAAAAATGCTGTTGTAATAAAACTTCATATTCAAATTGCCTCTTATTCTTAGGGTGTCAAAGTGCTTTATCAACATGAATTGCTAGAAACCTTTTAGGTTAATTAAAATGAACAGGTTTCCTAGACACAGAAGGTGACTGCCTTTATTCTTGGGGATGTTTCTTCATGTGAGCAACTTTAAGTACAAATAAGACCTTTGACGAATCAGAGACTTTTAAGAACCAGTGAATTCAGTACTACTATGCAAACAAACTGCTAAATCGCAGAATAACAATGATAATAATTCTGTGGTTCATAAGTGGAGGTATTCGTAGACTGACTTGTGCTACTATACACTCAATAGTTGCAGGCAGTCCTGTGTTGTGCTTGGCACCCTACTTGAAGCAGTGCATTGTTTGCTAACAAGAACAAATGCAGTGCAGGTTTTATGCTACAGGCATATAGCTTTTATCTACACTTGACAGCCCAGGAAACCAAGGTTTAAGGAAGTTGAGTAGCTTATCACCTTCGTGGTGGCTCTAGCAAGTGTTTGAGCTGGGATGGTAGTCTAGGTTTGTGAGCTAACTGTCCCTGTTATTCTCTACCAACTGCATTGCAAGTTCCTTCTCTATTTCTATACTCCAGGACAATATAACATATCCCCACCAGAAATAGAAGTGCATTGCTAACTCAAGGATTTAGAATTGGAGTTATACAATGGCAGGAAGAAGAGATGAAGCCAGACTGCTGGTGGAAGTCAGAACATGGAGTGGAGGTGGTGGCTGGCCAAGCAAGCCAAGGCATTTGGACTTTTTCTCCATATGTCATCCTGCTTATCAATATTCATGCAGTGCTCAGAGATCCAATTAGCAAGGGAAGGAAATTTTGCTCTCTAAGGATATAATGTGACTGTCACTACAGTAAAGACATTACCAAATTGTATTCTCATAGCAACCCTCTGAGGTAAATCCTTATGTTCTTTTCACAGACCTTGAAATTAAGACTGAGGAAGGTTAAAGAATCTGTGTAAGGTTGTATAGCCCATAAAAACGCCATCAGTTCATTAAACCCAAATGGTTTGCCCTATCATTCTCACAATGTTTGTCAGCCTTGCACTTCTCAGATTTGATGGTCACATTAGACTGCACCTGATGTGTCCTTTACTGGACTGCTATACATAGATTTCACATCATATCCTGGCCCTTTGGCTAAGTCAAGTGTAGGATTCCTGTTCACACTGAGCATGCCATAGGCAAGTTTGCATTTATACACAACTGTGATTTTCCAAATGGTCAGACCCCCCAAGATTCAAAAGCAACAGTAATGATAATAATAAAATTGTCAGTATTGGGTGTCTGTAACTTTTGTTACAGACATATTTGCTCAGATTTAAGCCCAGACAGGGATATTCCTTTGATGTTGTGATTTGTGTTGTGCTCACAGAATTCTTTATGCTTCCCAGATTCCTCTAAAGTACTTAGGGTTGACTTTGAGGTCTGCAGGATGTGTGATATCATTGCATCATGCAGGAGGCTGTGCCCTGAGCACAGTGACTCTCCACTGGCAAAGTAAGCAGGCATGTTGACTGAAGATGTGTGTCTAGAATGAATACAATTTTACAAATATTCCTAGAGAATTTGGCACTTATACACTCTCTTGTTGTAGCTCACTTTATAGTCAAATATTTTGGTAGTATTTTCCAGTGAGATGAGATTTATGGGCATGGAAGTTTGACCTTTGCACTCATTTATGAACCTTGGAGCTACTAAGTTTTTCCTAATTATTGCCTTCTTTTCTACGTTCAGTTTCTCTTATTACTTACTGCTTTACCATGCGTGTTGCTTATTTCTATGTTTGCTCTCTACCACAAAGATAAAAATTGTTTGTTGTGCTCCCTGAATTTCACTTTGCATGAAGGGGAGAAACTCTGCCTTTAATGACACTGTTGTAAAGTGAGCATTTGTGAACACTCACCACAACAGGGCAAACAGGCCATCACAGAGGGTGAAAGGGAACGCTAGACTGTAGAACCCTGGAATATCCCTGATCAGCAGGGAGAGCAGAGCAAGCTAGTTTCTAAGTGCATGCTGAATCTAGATGGCTAATCTTTAGCTCGAGGTCTCAGACTATTTATTCAGTTCTATTGAGCAATCAGATTTGAAATCTCCAAAATTTTTTTAAGCAAAATGAACATGTGATTAAAAAATAATACCTATACTTTAGAGAGATCACATGCAGAACAGGGCAGAAGGCTACTTGTATATATATTTTTATGACATTATTTATTAGATATTTTCTTCATTTACATTTCAAATACTATCCCAAAAGCCCTCTATACCCTCCCTCTGCCCTGCTCCCCAACACACCCACTCCAGCTTTTTAATTTAAATTTTACAGGCAACATTTCTCTTTCATGGAACTTGCTCTGCAGACCATGCAGGTCTGGAACTCACTGAGATCTGCCTGCCTCTGCCTTCCAAGTATTCAAATTAAAAGTGTACAGCATCATGGCTGCAGCCTTTGAAAAGCATATTTGTGACATAAGTTTTAAAATATTTTGAGCCCCAATGATGATATTATTGCAAATACACAGAGAGTTTTAAAAACTCTACAATAGAGTATTTATAGATATTACTGCTGCACTTGAAAATATTGAAAGAAATATATTATGCTATTGATAAAAAATATGATTTTGCGTAATGAAATTATTCTTGCAATGCAGTAAGCGATAAAGGGGGACTCAGCAGTATATCGGTGGACAGTGCAAGTTTCAAATCTTTGGTTTTCTTGTCAGCAAGATGAATAAAATACTCTAGAATTCTTCTGTGTTTAGGGGTTTCAGAGACAGGACCTATGGTGGGTTGTACAGAGTAGAAGGTGGTATGTAGGTTTGGTTCTGCTGGGAAGATTGAAAGTGATCCCTTACTAAAGGGTAAGAGTAGATATACCATAAGACATTTGTGATTGGTGTCAGAAAGGTGGTTTTTCTCTGCCCATGTCTGACTTGTTTTGAACAACTCTAGCACTGGTCTCTATGTCCCTGGACCATAACCTTCAGAGCAACCAGCTTGATATTTATCAATTTCTCACATAGATTCAAAAGGACCAGAACAACTAAAACACGGGTCCTAAGATGTTGGTAGACAACAAACACTAAATAGTGGAGAGAGTAGAAAGCCATCTCTAAATGAGATTAAAAAAATTACTCATTTGTTGTTGTTCTGTCTGCTGTCATCTCTTACACTGGAAACAAGAAAACCAAGGAGAGCTGATGACAGCAAAGGATTTAGTGTGTAGCACAATTAAGTGGAATCCTAGCTCCATCTGACCACTGGCTGTCACACTCTGTATCAATAAATTGCTCATATGAGTCTCAGATTCCTGTTCTACAAAATGGGAATACTTACATCTACCTCGCCTTTAAGGTATGAAGTAGAATCCTGGACAGAATACATGAAAAAAGTTACCTTCTTCTTTTTAAAACTTTGCTAATTATTCTCACTCTTCCCCAAAAGGAAGGTTCGGAATTGAATAAATCAAAGAGATTCAGAGACAACAGTAGAGTCATATTTAGGCAGCAATTGATTTTTTTTTCTTGGATAAGAAAAATTATACATCTGCTTCTAAAATCTGAGGAGCGGTGACTGTGATTCATGCACACATGATTCACGGAGAAATCTGGAGCTGAAACACAGCGAAACTAATAATATTCCACCCTTGTGACTACAGCTTGCCTAAGCTTAGAATGTGTACCCAGAGTCAGGGCTGTCATCTCCAGGACAAGTATGGTGCTTTCTTGATTTAGCAACAGTGGTACAAGCAGAAAAGATTGTGATTTCCCCATAGTATACTTCCCCAAAATGGGTACATCTACAGCAGCTGCAGCATCTCTCTTCTCCACTTAGTTCTTATCTATACTGACATCTGGTACTTTTGCAGAACCAGCATAGCAGCTTCTCATTGGTGTCTCGATCTTCATTTTCAAGAAACCCATTCTTTCTTTTCTCCCTGAAGTACATTTATTTACTGGTCAGAGGTCCAGTGTAAGGCTGACAATACAGTTATCAATTCAAGTATCAAGGAGATAGAGGGTGATTCCTGGAATTGTCATCTTCTCACCACCTTTACTCAGTCTATCACAACATAAATTTGCTCACCAACAAAATAATTTACAACTATTTCATTATATTATATGAGGATTATATACACAAACATACAGTACACATTCCATGAGATGAAATTGCCATTGATAATTGCTCTTAGGTTGCTTTTTATTGTTGGAAAGTCAGATGTAATTTTGTTGGCCCCTGCTATGAACTCTATGTGTTTATCATTCATCTTTTGTTACAATCCATGGCCACCATCATCCTGCTTCATGTTTCACTTTTCCCTCTGATGTCATCCTTTGCCCATCAGAATCTTCTAAGAACCAATTACTTCATAGATCCATAATACAATGTCACTCTTGGTCATGTATACTTCTGTTGGATAGCTTAATTGTTGCAGGAAATATCAAGGTTTTCTAGGAAATCATCACCCTGAATAAACTGAAGATGTATCACTCTGCTACCATGATGAGTTCAGTGGGTGTATGCACTCTGCACATTGTGCGTAGTATTACACTGGGCATACACTGTGCTTGATAATGCCATGGTAAATGTGAATATGACTTCTCTCTTTGAACTAGTAGAGTTCATATCCTAATCCACTTACAAATACATACTTAGCAGAGTTAGAAAAGTACAAAGACAGGCTGAGAAAGAAAGGTTTCATGGTCAGGAAAGGTATGTATTTGGAAGACATCTTAGACTAGAAAGAATCAGGACACCAACCTGGCAGCCCCCAGGTGGTGTCTGTTTTACCTAGTTAAGTGTCCAAGTAACTGAGTAAACTTCTGAGTTTCTGTTTCGTTTTCAAGCTCTAACATAAGTATCATCAGAAAGTGAACACAAATCCTTATGCAACCCCATTCTCATCATTAAATGACACCACACTTTGTCTTCTATTTCTTCGCTTTCAGTGCTATCCAGATTTGGATAACATATTGCAAGAACACTATAATGACAGCAGCTTTATAGGGCATCTTTTAGTGTAGGGCAAGATGTCCCATAATGGGTTCTGTGAGGTAGCTGCTATTAGATCCTCTTAAGGAGAAGGAATGAGGCTCAGAGAAATAAATCATTCTGTCTATGGACTCATGGTTGATGACAACACAGACATGTCAGAGTTATGAAAACCCAGTCCTCACTAATGTAATCTAGTAGCTGTTGTTTCTAAAGATGTCTGAAACAATATTTGCACTGTTGTCACCATATGGTGGGACACCATAGAGTAGTGTGATCTCCCCTGAGGGGCAGAGCCTTTCTCCACTTCCTAGAAGTTGAGCCAGACCTGTCACATGGCTTGAAGAGCAGAGCATGGCCAGAAGGATGCTGTTTACTTTTCAAGGCAGAGTCTTAAAAGAGCCATAGCATATGTTCTTTCTCCTGGGTTTTGTTTTTCTGGAGGCCAGTGAGATCAGGAACTCTGACTTCAGAGAGAGATGGGGTTGGGGCTAGTGTTGATAGAGTTTTATTTATTCACTTATATTCTAAAGCTGACCTTGAGTTGACATATGAGTTCTTAATCATTTTGTTTTTTGTTTGTTTGCTCATATATCAATAGCTTTATTAATTCTTTGAGAATTTCATATAGTGAAATCCATATACTTCACAAATGTGTGAAGAATCAATCAGTTCTTACTTTCAGCCACCCAGTTTCAGAGTAAATTCATACATTATTTGATATCTGGGCTGCATACTAAATATCTTAAGTAGCCATACCATCTTCTTCTGGAAGAATTGTAAGCCAAGGACCCTACTGGGTGTAGCTCATAGTATATAATCAGTAAGTAGGGACATATGTTTTCAGATGAAAAAGTAGCCAGAGTTCAGGAAGGTGGCTGTCAAGCAGCTAAAGAGCATCAGCTCATTGCAGAGCCAGCTACCTAGAGAAGTATGGACTGGAAGGAGTGAAGGCATCAGGGGCCATGCTAGGATGACAATCCACACTAACTAATCCACACTGAATCCATACTACTGGGGGGGAACCTTCTAATGCTGAAGATTCCACTTTGGCTTGAAACTCATGATTCCTTTGTCCTATCAAAATCACTGAGGATGTTTCAAGGAGTCATGTACCCCTCCCACTCCCAACCACACACACACACACACACACACACACACACACTTACCACTACACGATCAAGATGCTGGGAACCAGAATTTCAATTTTGTTTCTATCTTCCTGTGTCACCGGGCACTTATCTTCTCAGGCTTGGGGTTTGTCTCAGTCTCTTCTCTAATGTGGTAGTTTAGCAGGGTTTCTGAAGGAGGACTTGAGTAGCAGATGGCACACACACACACACACACACACACACACACACACACAGAGAGAGAGAGAGAGAGAGAGAGAGAGAGAGAGAGAGAGAGAGAGATGGCTTTAAGACATAAACTGCTAAGGATGGATTTCTTTTGCCAAGACAGCTTATTTGATCTCTGCTCTGCATTGGCTAGTAACACCCTTGTCTCTGCTCCTATTTGTAAGCTGCTGTTTTAACCAGGCTTAATACAAAACATAATCATCAAATTGGATTTGCAGGCACTCATTAGCATAAGCCACCGGCTTGTGTAATTGCCATCAAAGAACCAGAGAGAGGCTGTGAACAGAGTAGCTTTGCAGTGCATGGGTCTTCAGCTTACTTATTTCTTTTGTCCTCAGCAAATGATTGTTTTTGTCCTTGAAGTACCAGGGTAGAGCAATAACACAGGTTGTCATGTGCGTCTTGCTTTTGTGCAGACATCTTTGCTATTTTCCTCTAGTAGTAATGGTGTACTACTTCTAGTCTACAAGAATGGCAGGAATAAATGTGATGCTAATAAAAGCCACTTTAAGGGGGATCCAGTAGCCTCCTATAATATGCCACCTTGGCAGTTTCTAGGGCAGGAGATCAAGGTGTTGATAAAGCATGGTCCTGTCCTTGGGTCACACATGACTAGAGGAATATAAACTACATACAATGCAATAAGTTCTAGCTCAGAGCACAGGCAGTGCCAGGCTAATTACCACTGCCTGAGCACTAGGCAGCCTTCCCTGACCTCGATAACTAGTTCTAATGCACTGACATCCTTTTGAAAGCCCAAGTACTCTGCATTTGTAGCATTTACCGCAGCTGGAGATTGCATTTGCAAGTGATGCATGTGCTTCTCCACAATGTAATCTTTAGAAGAGCAAAGAGCATGACTTTTATTCACCACTGAGTCCTGGAGCCTTTCTGTCTGCCTCCTGCATCATAGTGGGTCCTTAGTTGAATGAAAGAGTGGATATAAGGTTTAGGAAATCTTCCCAGAAAAGAGAATATTTGAACTGAGTTTTGAGAGATGAATGGAAAACTGCATTCAAAATAGCAAAGAAACAAAAAAGCTTAAAAATAATAACGTAGAAGGAAGGGATGCTTTCATTGGACATTGGTTGTAGATTTGTCATATTCCCTGCTCAAGTTCAGGCAACTGGACCTTTAAGAATCTAAGTTTTTCAGTATAAAGAGCCTGGTATAAATTAATGAAGGGTCTGTGGATTTTAAAAGCAGTGTAGTTTCTGTCACTCTCTGATATATCTTTGAATACATTGTTTGATGTCTCTGGGTACATTAGATAGCAACTGCAGATGTCATCCTGAGTTACATGCCTCTTTTATGATTCTTATATAGCATACACAGGATCTACCCAGTTATTGACACAGACCTCTCTGTCTTGGTTCCTGTACTGGCTAGTTTTGGTGTCAACTTGACACAGCTGGGTTATCACAGAGAAAGGAGCTTCAGTTGAGGAAATGCCTCCATGAGATCTAGCTGTGAGGCATTTTCTCAATTAGTGATCAAAGGGGAAAGGCCCCTTGTGGGTGGGACCATCTCTGGGCTGGCAGTCTTGGGTTCTATAAGAGAGCAGGTTGAGCAAGCCAGGGCAAGCAATCCAGTAAAGAACATCCCTCCATGGCTTCTGCATCAGCTCCTGCTTGAGTTCCAGTCCTGACTTCCTTTGATGAACAGCAGTATGGAAATGTAAGCCGAATAAACCCTTTCCTCCCCAATTTGCTTCTTGGTCGTGATGCTTGTGCAGGAATAGAAACCCTGACTAAGACAAATTGGTACCAGCAGAGTGGGGTATTCCTGTGACAACCTGACCATGTTTTGGGGAGGACTGTGGAAGGACTTTGGAACTTTGGGCCAGAAGATCCATTCTGTGTTAAGAGCTCTGTGGGATGTTGTGTAGGAGCTTGGAAGATAATGTTGAGAACAGTGCAGAAGATGNGTTTTGGTGTCAACTTGACACAGCTGGGTTATCACAGAGAAAGGAGCTTCAGTTGAGGAAATGCCTCCATGAGATCTAGCTGTGAGGCATTTTCTCAATTAGTGATCAAGGGGGAAAGGCCCCTTGTGGGTGGGACCATCTCTGGGCTGGCAGTCTTGGGTTCTATAAGAGAGCAGGTTGAGCAAGCCAGGGCAAGCAATCCAGTAAAGAACATCCCTCCATGGCTTCTGCATCAGCTCCTGCTTGAGTTCCAGTCCTGACTTCCTTTGATGAACAGCAGTATGGAAATGTAAGCCGAATAAACCCTTTTCTCCCCAATTTGCTTCTTGGTCATGATGTTTGTGCAGGAATAGAAACCCTGACTAAGACAGTTCCCTATACCAAAATGTAAATATACACTATAACAGCCATGTACCCTACTGTAAGTCCATGGTTTTGCATGCCTGGATTGAACCCAAAGCCATCCAATTTCCAACTGTGTAGGTGGACTTAAGTCATAGTCATTTGTTTTCTTGGGTCAATTTTGAAAATAAGATATTACTGTGAAACTCTCATGGCTCTTGCTCATATGTTTCCTTACTTGGATATTGTAAACTCAAGAGCACATCTATACTGTTTTAGAAATCATGGGATCTCAAGCTTTTATAAAACATTTATCTCACAGTATTGTACATGATTGACACCTACTTGATGGAAAGGTCTTATGGTGGTGTTGTTAAAGCTCCTGGAGAAGCTGACAAAACATAAAGGAATCTAAGAGAATTCTAAGGAGGTTGCATGTGTTACAGGCTTTGAGAAAAATAGGTGTTTTGGACAGATCTTTAGGGGAACAATATTAAGCATGTGAGTCTGTGGGTTAAAAGACTTAGAAAAGTGTGGAGTGTTTCAGGTGAATTGAGCTGCTTCTGGTAGGGAGAAGATGGACACCATGAATACAATATCAGTGGAAATGTAAAAAATTATCAGAACAGGATGCAATATCTATTTTGATATGATGATTTCTAGATCTAAATGAACATCGTTGTATTAGAGGATACATATGTACAAGTGTGGAATTAGTGTATATTTTCATGCTATTTAATGGACAGACAATTGATCATGTCTTAAAGTAAAAACATTGATCTGACTTATTTACTTATTAAGTTCATTAATTTACACTCACTCACTACTCCCTCCCTCACTGTCACTCACTCACTCACTCACTCACTCACTCACTCACAAACTCACCCTCTTTCACTCATTCATCAACGTGTTGAAGATTAAGTTTTCCACCGTTATTTCCATAACTGTTTTGTCAAAATGAACCTCATATTTCTCACTTCACAAATAGAGGACTAATTATTTATTATTTATTGGATTTTAAATTATATTATACTGAGTTACATGCAAGTGTATAATGAGTACTCAAAATAGAGTATGTATCTTCACGCCTCACTGACCTTTGCCCCATCCTGCCCTACCCCATTATTCCCTTTGTCCACCTAGAAAGTTTTGTTTTTATGTTTGCTTTGATGAAGCTCTAAAGGCTAGAATCCAAAAATGAGAGAAAATAAGACCAGTTTTGATACTTAATGATATTAACTTAATAATATATAATATTAATATAATATGATCATGTTCAGTTGCATGTATTTTCCTTCAAATGATGCAATGACATCTTCTTTAGGACTGAGAACTATTCTGCTGTGTGTATATACAAAGTTTACTGTATTCATTACTCTATTGGCAGATCCCTAGGTTGGGTTCCATAACTTATTGATCATGACAAGTATTGGCATAAACTATGACATAAAAGCATCCCTGTGATGTTTTGACTTAGAATCTTTTAGGTAAATATCCCAGGGTAGTTTAGCTAGGTCATAAGGCAGGGTTTTTTGTTTGTTTTGTTTTAAATTACCATTTTGAGGATACTCTGTACTGACATCCATAATGACTGGACTAGTTTCCACCAGCAGTATAGAAAGTGTCTGTTTGTCAATGTTTTTAACAGTATTTGTTTGTTTGTTTCCTTAATGGCTGCCGTTCTGACTGGAATGAAATGGCAACTCAATGTAATTTTTAATTGCATGCCTCTAATGTCTCCTGATATTGAAGGTTTTCATGCTTATTGGACACTTGTGTGTCATCAATTAAGAACTATTTACTCATCCTATTATCCCATGTACTGATTGTGTTATTTGTTTGTTTGTTTTGTTGTATAGTTCTTGGGTGATTTGTATATGCTAGATATTTATCTTTTGTCAGATATGTAGCTAGAAAGATTCTCTCCCATTTTGTAGGCTCTTTCCTCCCTTGATTCTTTTTCCTTTCCTATAAAGAAGCCTTTTAGTTTTGTAAAATCTTTTAGTCAACAATTGACCCTGTTTTCTGAGTATCTGGAATCCCATTCAGAAAGTACCTGAAGTATTTTCCCTCTATTGGTTTAGAGTTCCAGATCTTATATTAATGGATTTTAAATGTCATCATTCAAATACCACTCATTTCAAGATAGTAATTTTGCAAAAATCAAACTGAAGGACATACATCAGCCAACACATCATTAATACTATGGAATTGTTTTATCATAATATTATAATAAAATGCATATTCATGACCTGCATATGATGGCTCATGCCTGTAATTCCAGCACTTAGGAGGTTGAGGAAGGAAGACTGACACAAATTTGAAGCATGTCTGAGCTAAAAAACAAGTTCTAGGCTATCCTGGGCGATATCGTTTCAAAATGAAACAAACAAACAAAACCAAAATGTGTATATATGTATGTGATCTTGAAAAACGTTTCCCAAACACAAAAACTAGTTTAACCAGTCCCCAGATTCAGCCGCAGAAAACCGTCCACATCCCAGGAAAGGACCATGCTCCTTGCTAGTCAGTTTCACACATTAACTGTTACTTTGTTGATACCCAAGAGCATAGATTACTTTTATTCGGTTCTGAATAGATTTATGCAAATGTGACCAGGATTTATGGATTCTTTCATGGCTGACTTTTAGTTTTACCTAAACATAATTTTGCAAATTGTGCTTATTACTATATAGAGAGCCCAGAGTAGTGCTTGCATTCTGCCATATTGTGTCCAAAGCATGGATATAGCACCATTCATTTATACCTTTCGATGAGATCTTCCATCAGTGGAGCACTGCAAGAAATGATGGTGCCACCCAGTCCATATGTGTACAAAGGACTCAGCTGTGGCACTTTTCTAAAGTGGCCACATCAATTTAGATGGATATGCATAAATGCTACAGTATATTTTTATTTAATGCTCTCACTTAGTGTTGTCTGCATCTTCTCTTGGAATTCTAGTCATTGTGACATCACATATTATGATTTTAATTTGCATTTACTGGATGACAAGTAATACAGATTTGGCACCATAACTTGGCATATGATCTGAGGTTTCAGTGTTTCTCTTATTATGTTCATCTTCTAATACTCTCCATTTCTCATGAAAAGCAGCTGTTAGAACTCAGGTTCAGAGGAAGAAATGGATGGAGCCCTGGGAGATAGGGCTGTCTGTGCTCTATTTTCTCTCTACCTTGGAGGTTGGCTTAGACTGATCTGACACTTCAGTCTTTATTGTGCACAAACAATTCCCAACAGAATGTCTGATGCAGCCAATGAGTGAGAGTATTGTGAACAATGGACATTCTATTAAGGCCTCTCTGGAGAACATACCAACAAGGACTAGATCTGTATTTTCTCTGGATGTCTTTATGGATACATGAAGATGTTCTACCCGTGTCTGCTCCTTATCAACTTCTTAACTGATGAGACACCCACCTCGGATGCTAACCTTGTCAGTGGTCATTAATGTTTTCAAGTAAGTGCTCATGACTGAATACAATACCAAAATAAGTGCTTTGGGATCAAGTCCTGCCTCACATCGATCCTGTTTGAGTCTTGGTCAGATTCTTTGTCATTGTGAGTACTTTCTTGCTAGAGAAATATCATCCACCTTCAAGGTTATCATAAGGATCGAGCCAGTGTACATAGGTAAAATTCTGTGGCATGCTGTTGGATTCTACTAGAGCAGCTATTCTGGGCTAGCTCATGATTTCTATGTCAGTCCTTGAAGGGTAGAGTTTTGAAATTAGTAAAATAATAATCACTGTATTATTGGCCCAATATGACTTTGGGATGCTTTATGACAACCAGAATTTGATGAGAGACAAATCATTGACGTAGAAGATGATATCTGAACACTGAAGGGATTTTATTGTATCTATACACTATACATTTACTATGAAAACAACCTGAGTAAGTGCTTCACTGTGATTCCTGTCTTATAGGTTAGTGGAGGGTCCAATTAGAAAGCGCTTTTGAAATGGGATGCTAAAAACCCCTTACCATATTTCACATTTTACTTCTCATTATTTATTTATTTGGTCACTAAGTATCCAATAAGTCAAAGCACTGAAGTCAAGGGGAGAATTTTGAGGTCCACAAACTTAAATATGAATCTTGACACCTTGATTCTTATCTGAGAATCTCTGCACACATTATTTAATCCAACAGAGTCATGATTTTCCAATATCGAAATCATAAATATTTCTAAACAGTACATAGAAATTGTTTAATCTAATACTCAAATATGAGAAATTATTTCCTAAAGGTAGATCTTATAAAAATAACCATTTTGTGTAGACCAATGAGGTAGAATTGGCAATAGAATTGAAGATAAGGATACCTACATATCTGCAGATATGAAGTGTGATTGCTGAGAGGAGAAATCACATTTGGCAGTTCACTATCTCCAGTGCCTAAGGCAATATCTGCAATAAACTGGTGTTTAATAATTTATGAATGTGTAAGCAAAAAAGACTCATGTATGAAACATATAGCTTACTTTGTGAGGAGAAAGGGAAAAGACAGACAAAAAATAAAAGACAAAAAGAGATTCAAATATAACCATGCATACTGTTGTAGGAACAGGCATGGAAGCCATGGTCAAATCATATTACAGGTATTGTGTACTACGTAGTCATTTATCCTTAGAAGATAACTGCTTGAATGTCTTAATTTGAAAATTAAACATTCAGGGCTCCTGAGGAACTTGCCCAGTATCATGCAGCTCTCAAGCATCATGTCTGTTTGACCTAAGTTCAAAGGTTCTCATCTTTCTTCTTTTCTACTCTATGCCTTTTAGCTCTTTACTCCAGAATTATAAGGGGTGAAGAAGGGCTGTGTTATGGCTATTCTGCTTCTTACAAGCTAAGATGAACTTGAGGAGTGAGGAAATAGAAGCATTGCAGCCTGGGCAAAAGGTTGAAGGTCAGACACAGGTGGCTCAGGAGAAAGGAGAAGAGCATGGGAAGTTCAGTAAAGCCAGATGGAGGGGGGATCTTGAATGTCGTACTTGGGAACTGAACTGCAGTTTCTAAATGTGGGGAAGTCAGTGGCATTGTCTGATGAGAGATAAAGATTCAGGCAGCCATATTTCAGAAGAGGAATCTACTAAGAGACTTATGATCAGAGCAAATAAAGTTATTTCCACTACCTTCACTTATGTATGAAACAAGACTTATGTACGAAACATATAAAGACAGACAAAAAACAACAACAACAACAACAAGAAGAGAGAGATTCAAATATAACCCTGGGAGACAGCCCTTGGAAAGGTACTCCATGCTAGTCAACTATCTCATGTCCCTCTGTCTTCAACCACTTTTATCGCTTAAGGTACAAAAAAAAAAAAAAATGCATGGTTCTTTTAAGGAGGATGACTGGGAGACAGAGGAAGGATACTGTGTATCCAATAGAATTTACATAGACTATGACATAAGGTTCTGTATTCGGGGCTGTCATTTCACTCCTGGAGTCTCAGCTACCAAACTCTAAATTGAGAGCACTGCCCTGCAAAGTTCCCTCTTTGGCAAAGTTTCCATAATTAAATCTTTCATCATTGTCACTAGCAGCAGCTAAATTTGGATCTGAAGGAGCACTTTGTGACAGCCAGCATCAGTTCTACATCAGAGAGGGCGAGTTTACTCATGGAATACCTGTAGTACACTGGATACTGAGGCAGTTTCCTTTGCTCATGGTGACAGAGTTTAGTAATCCAGAATTAGAAAAATGTAGCTCCTTACCTGTAGGAAAACATCACTTCCATTTTAACCACCCAACCAGGGATAAAAATAGCAAAATCTAGTTTCTTCTATTTTTTGCTTTGTGTGTGTGTGTATGAGTTTATAGTAAAGATGAGGATAAAGAATGAGAGTGTGTGTCCTGTCCCTGACCATCTATAGCTTTAGAAGCACACTTAAATTCCTTCACTGTTTTTGCAATGACCAATAAAGATTGAGCCCAGTGCCTTGTATATGTTAGAGAAACATGCCCTGCTCCATCCCAGAAACATGCCCTGCTCCATCTCACATTTTCTCATGGAGCATTGGCCATTAGTCTCTCAGTGGCTATCCTGTGATTTCTGTTTCCAGCTCCATGAAACCCTGAACATTCTTTGATAGGGCACCAGTTGGTGCAAGTGGGAGGTTGCAGGAGAGCTGAATACCTCAATGCTAATAAATAAATAAATAGATAAAAAAAATAAATAAACAAAATTCCCCTTCTCTCTTTTTGGCTAACTTTCATAATATTCCTCTAATCTAATCAAAAATTTTTCTTGTTTTAAGGTTAGTACAGTGGTCAGTTTTAACTGTCAGCTTGACACAAACTAGAATCATTGGTGAAGAAGAGTGTTAATGAGGAATTAGCTAGATGAACTTGGCCAGTGAGCATATCTGCCGTGATCATTGTAATAACTGAAGTGTGAAGAACTACCATGAACATGGGTAGCATCATTTGATAGGCTGTGCTCTGAACTGTATAGGAGTGAAGAGAGCTAGCTAAGTACAGGTATCAAGCAGGCAAGTATAGAAGGATTTTTTTTTTCTTTTGGCTCATACTTGTGGGATGTGACATGAGCAACTGCTAGAATGCCTTGGATTCTCTTGAAGAATAAACTGAATCTTGGAATTGTGAGCCAAATAAAGTCTTGCTGCCCACAGTTGCCTTTGGCCAGGATATTTTATCACAGCCACAAGAGTGAAAGTCGAACAGGCATGTCAAGGTAATGCACTAGTTGTTTAGAGAGATGCTGAAATTGGCATTCATGCTCACATCTGCACACTGTGAAGCTCAAAACTAAATGATTTGCCATTAAATAGTTTTCATCCAATTCAAAAGTTCATTTTAAAGTTTGAAATCAAGGACCACCTCTTGTTTTTTATAATGTCTTAATTCTAGCATGCCAGATGTCCTGGTGACATGGGAGATAAAGTGCCTGTTTATCCCATGAACTAGAATATAGCAATAAAACGTCTGCATTGGAAAAACCAATCACCTCATACTCAGGAATTTCCATTGCATACTAATTTTCTAGCACTGTTACCACCACTTTCCCCATGAGGTCTGGAAGCCCTACTGTGGTTTCAGCTTTGCATATGAGAAAACTTCTAGCCAAGAGACTTGTCAAAGATTATTTACCTTAGAAAGAGCATCAGATATTCTCTCTATTTACTATGTAGCTGGAAAATCACTAAGACATCTCAGATAGTGATGTGGTTTTCATATTTGTGTATGTGGACCTGGAACCAGAAGAGGCTACCTTCTATAGCCAGGCAGGAAACCTAGTGGAGAGGTAGACACCAACCCACCCACAAAACATTCAACCCAAAATGAGTCTTGTCTATAAGAAATTCAGGGACAAAGACGGAGCAAAGAAGAAAATGTTAATGCAGGCATCTGCCAGGTGAGGGCCACCTGAAAGGCTTTAGGCCACACCCCCTCTGCAGGTGGAGCAGCACCAGGTGAGAGGAATGAGATGAATCTCAGGACAGTATTTCCAGGTAGCATGGGGAAGGAGCATGTATATTCTTCCTTTCTTCTTATGGTAGATTTGTTTTACAATAACTTGACTGCTTTGAATGTCCTGTCGTGGAGTAAGGATGGAGAGGCAGTGTGGAGGAGGGGCCTGTGAGCTGAATGAGGCACTTCATGAGGTGACTGAAACCCAAGTGTGAAAACTAGGATCAGAAAACGACATGGGTTATACAATTGTGCCTCAGAGACATCTGGTATGTTGAGTTCTAACTATCTTTGTTCTTGAGCAAAGTACCAGTATGGTTAGCAGCTTTAGAGCAGGAACATCCTTGATTGAGGACTCTGGTTTTTGGTGTGGTTAAGTCAGATGATCTGGCCTGTCTGACGTTAAGGAGTTGCTTTGGCTCTGATCTTCTTGAGGAAGCTCCACACCCAGGTTCTCTCAATTATTATAAGGATTCAGTTAAAGCAGGCTGTCATCTCAAACCTTTTCTTACCTCCTTTCTACAGCACAGTTTACAAAATGGGACCTGACTTCTTTCCTTTTGCATCAGGATCGGTAAGAAGCAGCAAGCCAAGCAAAAGCAGAAGGCTTGTATGGTGTCTTATCTCAGGAGAGGATTACACAAGGGCTCCTCTACAGAGATAGGGTCATTGGAGCTATCTCAGGGTCAGCTTATCACAGAGTGCTTTGCGTTCAGTAATCACTGAAGTCCTAGGGCAGGATCTTTTTATGCCACTAAGATCAGCTCTTTTAAACTTTTTTTTTTTTATTTTCCTGGAGCACTTCCAGATAGCATCTGGGCCCCACCTACAGAGAAGGGCTTGGTTCTCTGTGTAGTACCCAGGAGCTTCTGGCCATGGTCCTTGTACCACAGAAATGCCCATGCTCACCACCAGCATAAAAGACCACACAGCACCACTAGGCTGTTAAGGGCAGACTTTCATGTCAGCTGGGCTGTGAAAGCTTATGTGAACCCTGCAGTGTTGGGGTTTTCATTGAGAGCGGGATGAGCATCTGGGAGCAGCATCTTGGGGCATCAGGCTTCAAGTGTGGAGTTTCAGCCCTGTCTTTTCCTGCCATGGAGTCTAGGACAAGTGCCTGAGGTTCCTTGTGTCTTGGTTTCCTCATCTTTGATAAAAAATATTTTCTTCCTTTGTGATAGGGACTTGGGGATGGTATGGCCGATGAGCAAGATTTGATCTGTGCTGAGTGTCCTGGCCATGTTCACTATCATTATTACTTGAAGATATTTCATCTTCTAAGAAAAAAAAAATCAAAGTATTTCTTATTGCTAAGTACCCTGACTTTGTAAGACTGAGTTGAGTACCACAAATCTCTGTGGTTCTAGGAACAGAAGCTTGGTTCTATCTGGATGTCTCAAGTACCTTAGGTAGCAATTAGCTGAGGAGCCTTAGCTCTTTCTCATTTCTCTTATTTTCCATTTTGTATGTGCATATGAATGTTATTGCTGGAACACTACACCCCCCTCCTCTTTCCTGGAGACAGGGACATAGAATACAATTGGCAACTGTTAGTGACTGGGTACCCTTGATACATTATGCAAATTTGTGGGGACATGTCTTCAAGTCAACCCGGCAGAAATTCCCAGAATGCAGGCTTGCCTTGAGGAAATCTGCCACTTAAGCCCCACAATTCTCAGAAATGGTGGGGTAAGCTTGACATGGTGGCTCTGCTCTGAGATATATTATCCACAAATGGCGTCTCTTACTTGTCTGTTATATTCATCACCTGGCTCCAGAGAGAGGAGATACAGCTGCTTCCAATTTCTATAGGAAAACAATGCATTAAACAGCAGACACATCCTGAGCTGTCCCAGACCTGGGTCATGTCAGTACTGGGCCAAAGGCTGTTTTACTCTCCATTGTTTAAGAGGAAAAGAACAAATGGAAAACATACCTGAGATTGGCATTTGGCTCAGAGCCTGAGTCAGTCAACATATGGGGTCCTCTTAAGCTTGAGGGTATCTCTAGAGACTCAGAACATTTTAATGATTTTTCTCAGAGTGACAGAGCTGTTGGATCAGGCTTTCTTGGTATATACTATGGACAGGTGTCAATCCTGAATAATAAGAGTTCCAGTATCTGAGAAGGCAATAATGAATTCTGTTCTAAGTCTGCTCTGTAGTATCTTATAGGAAAATACCACGGCAAAAGTTTTTGACAAGCCCTGCAATCCAGAAATCAATTCAATCCAATATCCCCCAAATCTCACTGAGCACAGCAACCCTTTTATTTTTAAATGCTAAATTATATTTTAGTCTATAACATATCAGATTCACAACATTATAAGTAAGTACTCAGGGGACCCTTGTGGCTCTGCTTGGGCCCCATTTTATGAACTTCCAAGTAGTTCATTAGCATGCTGTCTGTGGAATTCTGCAGAGGTTGGTGGTTCAGCTCTGGAAAGTCACCATCAATAGAAAATCAACTGAAAATAGAAGGTTGGCCCTTATGCTAGTACTTCTCATATATTGTGGATGTTTGGAACAAGACACAGGGTTGGGAGGATCGTTTGCTTAAAATTAGGGGAGTAGGCCCCTTTTCCTGAGCCTGGAATATGTGTTGGTATAGCCCAAGGACAAAGAGCTCCCTGACATAGGCAGGTTTACATAAAGACTGGGCAGCAGGCATGAAGAAACTAAAGGGGATTCCATACAGGCAGCTCCCTCTCCCCAGCTATCGGGAGTGGGTGTCTGACCTACTTGCTCTTCACTTATTTCCCCCCTTTCCTCCCATTCTTCCCTTCCTCCTACTTGCTTTCAATAGAGGTGGGTGGAGGGTGAGGTTGGGATAAACTAGGCAGGTACTGAGGCAAGGCCCATGGGAATGGCACGCAACCTCTGTTCTTAAGCTGACTCTGGGTGCTTCACTCTCCTGCAGTCAGCACATTCAAGTCTGCAGCACTGTCCCAGCAAGGCTCCAGGTCAGTGCAGAAGTATCTGCTCTGTGGATCCTTGCCTTCGCCACTTACTTTCCCCACCCAGTTTGCCTTAATCCACTTAGTGTGGCTATGACTGAATAAACAAACCTCAGGGTGATAAACAAAAGGGCTCTATTCAGCTCATAGTTCCCCAGAGCCAGGAAAAGCCAGTATGAGGGTGCTGTGATTTTCAAGAGTCTTATTGGTGTGTTACAATATGGTAGAGGACCCCACATAATGAAACAGAAAGAACATTGAAACTTGCATTTCTTGTCTTCCAAAACCCTCTAATTTCATTTTAGGCTCCATTTCCACTACCATATCCAATCCTAGTTACTCCAAAGGCTCCACCTCCAAATGTCCCTACAAGCAATTTTGGGGATTATGTTTCCAACATGTGAATTTTGGGGGATATATTCAAGCTGTAGCTTCCCTGGGATTTCAGGAATGATCCTAGCCAAGTACTGCCTTTTATTTTTGGTTTTTTTCTTCTGACACAAAGTCTAGCACTGAGATTCCCATTCCCCAGCACCTGTGTGTGCATCTACTTGACATGTACTGGATTGTTACATAGTGCTAGACATGCTGCAGGAACTCTAGAGGATAGGTATGAATGGACACTAGTGACTGAAGGATGGCTTTGCTTACAACAGTGCTAATGGAAGCACTCTGGCTTCGGGGAAGCAATGGAAAGTGTACTTGTGAATGAAGGATTCACTTTAAGGGGACATTAAAAGTGTGTGTTTACCTAGACAATTTCAGATGATAGTGATAATGTGTTGGCATCTATTTACCACCTTCCAAGACTATGTCTTTGCTTCCAAGGAGACCAAAGGGCTCCTTGTGAGATGACAGGCTTTCTTTCTGTTTCTGTGTGGTATGTTCTAGAGTTGAGGTTGGTTTAATCTGACATGGATATTTTGGTTGAGAATTTTGACATGAATGAAATTACACACCAGGAATCTGTATCAGTCAATTGCAAATTATTTGTCATCCTAGGGAGTTAGTAAGTGCTATTGAGAGCCAATTTTTTTTTTTGTCCAGCAGGAATTCACTGTAGACTCTGTAGGCATTGCTCTAGATGTTTCTGCTACAGAAGGAAAACCACTTTGTTCAGGATTTTAGACATCAGTATTTTTTCCCCAAGGGAACCATTGCAGAGGTCTCTGCCTGTGATCGGTGGACTCCACAGAGAGGATTTGGTGATGAAGTCTTAAGACTCTGTGCTCCTAATGAAGCAAACCATAAGGCAACGTTTATAAGATCAAGTTTCTCAATCTGTGGGTCCTGACCCCTTTGGTAGTCGTTGGACTAACCCTGTGAAAACGGGTTACCTAAGATCATCAAGACCACGATTATTTACGATATAATTTGTAACAGTGGCAACATTATAGTTTTGAAGTAACAGTGAAAAAAATTTATGGTTGGGAGCATCACCACAACATGAGAAACTAAAAGGTTGCAGTTTCTGGAAGGCTGAGAATCACTGTCCTTAGGGAAGCCGCTGATCTGTGTGGCCTGGGGCTTAAGGAGCAATTTAGGAGTCCTACATTTTGCAAGGGGTGGTTGAGTAGTGATGGGAGCTTAGTCCTACTTTATATGGATTGGATTTGAACCCTACTCTATTGCCCTAATAACTAAATCCCTTGTCAGAGCTTTCATTGTCTTGTTTGACAAAGGAGATCAACGATAGTGTACTCCTCATAGGGCAGAGTATAAGAGGATAATGTGAGTTAGTTGTACCCAAATGCTTCTGAAAAAGAAGGAGTGTGGGATGTACAAATCTTCCGGAACCTAGACCTTGACTGACACTATGATAGGGCAATAAGGACATATACTCCAATTAAAATGATGCTCTTCAACAAGGACCCCTATTATTATGTTAATTGGGAGATTGAGGTTGATATTCACAAGCATCATATGACTATGGAACACATTTTGATTTAGAATCCTGAACATCTGTTATTCAAGTTCAACTGACAACTTTTTTCTAGTTAATCTTTGAGCAACAAGCTGTCAGGGAGTGTACCAATTACATGGTAGAGGAAAGAAAGGCTCAAATTGGAGATACATAAGTTTGGGTGCGAAACACTTCTAAAAATCAAAGCAAAGTGATCCATTATATTCTCTAATGATCTGGTCACTCCTGTGTTATTGGATGCTATAAGCATCTTTCCATCCAGAGGTTTAAAATCAAGATGTCAACATGTTGCCTTAAAAGAAATGAAGGATGTCCCTCAGTGTGGAGAATTGTATTTTACACATTCTCTACTACCCATCAGCCCCTTCCTGTTCCTTCAGGAGCTTCTGGCTACATTTTCCCCATGTCAGTTCTTTCCTGGATAGAATTTATTGAAAACTTGGCACTACTTAAACTCACATGAGATGAGGGAACTTCCATAGAAGAAATGCTTTGATTACATTGTCCTGTACTCACATCTGTGAGAGATTATTACTGGTGACTGATGTGGGAAGGTCTAGATCATTGTGGGGGTATCATCACTAGGCAAACACAAACATGTCTACACAAAAGCTATGCGAGCAAGCCAGTGATCCCACAATCATCCTCCCTCCGTGGTCCTTCTCCTTACATAGCTCAGTGATGGATTGTGATCTAAGAGTGTAAGATGCAATAAAGCCTGTTCTTCAGGCTTCGTTTATTTACTTATTTATTTAATGTTTGAGTGCTGTGCTGCATGTATACCCACATGTCAGAAGGGAGCATCAGGTCCTCTTATAGATGGTCATAAGCCACCATGTAGTTGCTGGGAACCGAACTCAGGACCTCTGGAAGAGCAGCCAGTGTTCTTCACTGCTGAGCCACCTCACTAACCCTCCAGGCTACTCTTGATCGTGGGGTTTATTGCAGCAACAGAATGACAAGGACAAAATTTATGTTCCACTCTCAGGTAGAGATGAGGTGGATAAATCTAACCTCTTTCCTGGCGTTACTGAGTATAGATGATCTTTGTCCATATCTGTGTCACCCATCTGAGCACTGTGCACCTGTACCTTCTCAGTTTTCTGGGGCCTGCAGAGCAGGGAAGGGAGCTAAGTTTTTGATTTTTTAAATTGAGCAGATTTGTATGAAATCATCCATAGAAACCCTGCTATTTTTACAGTATCCTTTTGGCAACAGACACACATAAATATCCTTGAAAATCCATTCAGTCATTGCTTTTTCTTCTTGGTTGTTTCTCAAATGGGGTCAGAAGGAAACCTGCCAAGTGTTAAATGCCACGCTCAGAGCTTATATATTGGACCACGATCCACTGGCCTCTGATGAGTTCACTGTAGTACAACATCCCATTTCACAGAAGGCATGAAACAAACTGTCACAGGGTCATTGGGCCATGAATAGAAAAGTAAAGATGCGGAACTATGGCTTTGTTCTGAGTTTGCATTAATGGGGGATGAGGGAGAGAAGCCAGCTGAAGTTCACATCCAGGTGAACTCTAGTGCCCTGTTCAAGGAGTGATTAGGGTCCTGGAGCAGCTATCACTTCTTCAGGTGATAAAGATAGATCTAACTTTCTAAGGGTGTGGTTTCTACCATGGCTAAACAGAAGAACCTGTGCAGGGCGGAAGGAATCCTTTCTTCGAAGCATAACAAGTTGTAAAAGGTAAGGAATCACAGAATTTTATTTTCTGGGGTTGGAAGATACATTTCTGGTCTGCACAGAAAAAAAAAAAAAAAAAAAAAAAAGCATGGACATTGATTTTGAACTTCAAACCCTTGGAGTTCTGTCAATGGCCAAGATGTTTGATTTGTGGAGTCTTGGCCAGGATCAAGGAACACAACACCAGGTAGTCCTGAATTCAGAACCAAGAAATCATGTGAAATGATGGTAACTAGTTCTCTGAGGTATGACCAGCCATATATTCCTTTTTAATAGGTTTTGAGTTATGAGTACTTGTTAGTTTTATTTTCTTTCTCTGTCTGCTGTACTAAAGCACCCAGGCAAAAGCAACTCAATGAAAAGAGGGTTTACCTGATTCCTTTCCATTATGGTGGGAAAGTCAAAGAAGCAGGAGCTTAAGGCAGCTGATGAGATCATATCCACAGTCAGGTGGAAACTGATAAATGCAGGCTCCTATTTGACTCTGTTGGTTCATTCACACTGTGCAGGATTCCAGCCAGAAAAAGGGCCACTTTACAGTGGATGGGTCTTTCCACCTCAAATAAGCAGATCAAGACAATTCCATGGGGATATGCCCAAGCCGTTCTAGAGTCTGTTAATCACTACAGTATACAATAGGCTACACAAACATGATGATTCATATTGCATTTTAAATTGGGAGAGAAACCACAGAAGCTATAGTTATCATTTCTAAATTCACAATGTATTGACACTGAGCACAGCTGCATGGTTATGCATTCATGTCCGTTGGTTCCCAGTCATTTTCATTGTTTCATATAGAATCTCACAGCCATGAAGTGATGTCTTTGTTTGCTTTACTATCTTTGTGATCAAATACTGACCAAAAGCAACTTGGACAGGAATCGGCTTTTGTATCTTTCATAGCCCGGGTCACAGTCACTGAAGGAAGCCAAAGCAGGAACTCAAGCAGGGCAAGAACTTGCCTAAATCCAATCCCAAGGCCAGAGAGCAGTAAGCCTAAACCCTTTCCTTGCACAAATCAGTAAACTGAGGCACCTATACAGAAAACATGGTACTATTCATTGCAAGAAATCCTAAGGTTTAGGATTACATCTCTGTTATCTTTTGAAAGGCATCAACAAATAATTGCCTGAATTTGTTGAACAGGAATGCCTCAGTTTCCTTTCCTGTCTGCGCAATAAAAATGTCCTGACAAAAGCAACTTTAATGTAGGAACTTTAATTTTACTTGGCTCACAGCTCCGGTTTACAGCCTGTCATTGCAGGCAAGTCAAGGCCTGATTAAAAGGAACCAGTGACATATATTGTTGAGAGTGGAAAGTGAATACGTGCATGCGTGTTCACACTTCTAGGCTCTTTCTCTTTACAAAGTTCAGGAACCAAAGCCAGAGAATGACTGGATCTGCTTTTAGTCTGGGTCTTTCCATATCAATGAACAAAATCAAACAATCCCCACAGACATGCCCCAATGCCAACCCGATCCAGACAGCCCCTCATTGAGACTCTCTTCCCAGGTGATTCTAGATGGTCAAGTTGACATAGCTAACTGTTACAAAGGACTATAACACATGACTGTGCTAGAGATATATTTATGTTATAGTAGTTACCGCAGATATAGAGAAAGCAACTCTTAGTTTCATTTTTCAGGTAATCAAAATAAAGAGCCAAGATGGCTACTCTTTCTGCCTGACATCCTATCTGTTAAGCAACAGTGAAGTGCTTCAAGCAAGACTTTAGGAATACAGACCTTTACTGCTTTCTCTCCCCATAGTGTAGGTAGAACCTTTTCCTTCATTTGTAAAGACTGAGAGCCAAACATTTCATTTAGTTCTTACTATATGTTCAAGAAACAGGTGCTACCTGGGACAGACTCAGAGATGCTCACCTGGGACCTGAAATGGTCAAATTCATCCAATTTGGGTCTAACTTCTGTAGCTCTGAGAGTTTGCATGAAGGTACCCAAGTGGTCAGTACCAGAGCATAGATGTAAGCCAGGTATTCCTGACCCTCATTTCCCACCTTCCCCAGAGTTCTTTTGGCTTTCTGACACTCGGTGTTGGCTCAGAGAGGAGGGCATTTGCGATGCAAAATAGGAGAAGACCTTTGGGCTACCCAGGCAGGTGCATCTCTGAGCTGTGTTCCTTCTATTTTGGGGTTGGCACATCTGCTAGAAATTTCTCAGAGATGCACATGCTGTGAAAGGGGCTAGAGAGCAGAGATAATGGCAGGGCTGTGCAGGCAAATTTATTGTGTAAGTGGAAACATTAAATATAATTAATGTAACTGCCATCTCATTAGGTAAATCACTCTAGGGTTCAGGGCATTTTTTTTTTTTTAATATAGGCTAAAGCTACAAGGAGGAAGGTGAAACATTAACTCAGTGTACTGGCAACATGCCACAGGGCCAGTCAGGGGTCAGCTTAAAAAGATCAGTGTGAAAAGGGGTAGAAGCAGAGGTCAAGAGGCAGGAAGCAAGTGGTCTAATCAGATCTGTAAAATAATTGGCTTTGATTGGCTATGTGTTCTCTTTCCTTTTAATGATTCAAGGTATATCCTGATGTGACTGCTTCCTGGTATGTATAATGTGGGAGTCCTGGCTTCCGGCACTGCTAACTTGCCTAGACAGATCTATGATGAAGTTTATCTACTGTGGTCAGTAGCAGTGAGTTCAAGGACATCATGGCTAGTCTGAGCCTGTATCTCCCTGTCCTTTATTCTCTCCCAACAGTCAGATGGTTCACAGATGAGGACTCAGATGCTCATGAAATATTGCTTACTTGTCCAAGGTCACAGAAAAAGTGGAGAGGAGTGGGCCTATTTCTAAAATATTACTTGATTCCCTTGGATTCAGAAATAACCCAGAGAGGTAGCTAGCCTTTATGGTATACAGGATAACTTTGGGGAATGTGAGGGAAGTAAGCATGCTGACTGGCAGTGATCACCGCATGGTTCAAAAAGAACTCCAGTGATATTGGGTACAAGCAATTTATTCAGCAACATTGCCACCTTCCTTCTTCCTGTTCAATTACTGTCTTCATTCTCACTTTAGTGTGAATTACTCTAATTAGCTAATATCTTCACAGGTAGCAAAGTGCCTCTTATGCCTTATGGCCTGCAGAGTTCCTTCACACAGGCCTAGAGAAGCAAGCAGGGAGAGAACTCTTAACTTTCTGGGAGGTGCTCCTCAACCAGGGGCCAGGAGATTGATACACAGTTCTATAAAGGCAATCATTATTCAAAGGAGATGGATAGATTCCAAGCCTTATTAAAATGTGTGACTTTCAACATGCTAGGTGTTTTTCCTCGTATTACTATGTTCTATTTATTTGAAGGATTTAATGTTGAATTCCAGTGATTTCCTTTGGCTGTGTCCTTCCTGGATAGGTGCCAGCTTAGAGAGGAATGAAGTAAAAGTGCTAACTTGGAGATGTTCCCTGGCTTTGTGAGGAGGTCATAGGCAAGCTGTCCTGGATCTGTGCTTTGTGAGACTTTTCCTAGGGAGCAAAGTCTATCTACTCCAGGTAGAGATCTGACAAAAGTAGTAAGCCTGCCGGTGTCCAGCCTGGGGTCGCAATGACTTACCTGATTGTATTACTTACAGGCACAACTCACAGGCAGCTGCATCAGTGAAAAACCCTTGTCAGCACTGGTGATGGCTCAGAAAAACTGCATCCCCAGAGCTAGTCACAAGCCAGAGCTTCTCTTTCAGCAAACTTGACTGGTCAGAGAATTGCTCTTTGCCCTAGGATCTGTTTACTCTTTCCAAAACCTTGCAGAGGAGCCCAAATGAATCATGTTAGTTTCTGCTTCCATTATGTGTGAGGTTTGCTTATTTCCCAGGTCTCATTTCTGCCTCCCATCATGAGAGAATGTATCTATTCAGAAGAGGAGATCACTACACAATGGCGCCAATCTAGCTTTTCTTCTGATTTAATGAGTGACACTCAAGCAAATGGCTCAACTTGTATACAGCAGTAAAAAGTATAATGGCAACATCTGCTGCTTCCAGACATTTGAAGGGTAACAGAATAATAGAAAAATCTTTAGACTTGGTCTGTTCAGGTAATAGTTCTCAATATACCTCAGACAATGGGTTCTTTATTTACAGTGGGAACAAGTAAACTGGTGGTTGGCAGTCTTGAAATTGATGTTCTACCAACTCATCTGCTTAGTCTCAAGGAGCAGGCTGACCAAAGAATCTGGAGGAAAAGGTGGGAACTTTTCACGATAGAGATGTTAGGTCCAAACAGCAGATACTATAACCAGAGTTGGGAAAAGGAGAGTTGTATCAGGGTTATAAAATGGCTCCAGTGTGTTGGGACCAGTAGACTCTTTGTGAGCTGGCCAGTGGCCAGAAGATAACAATTAGAGGGGATATGGAAGAAATGGTGCTGCAGGGGGTAGAGGAGAACTTATCTTAGAGGCTTAAAAATCCTCATATATCATGTAGGAATGATAGTGTGCAGAGACAGCAGTGGTACCTGTGAGATAATCTGACATTTCACTAACCCATGAGGACCCAAAACCAAAAATACAGATCCCAGCAGAGAAAGGATGGGACTTGGGTTCTAGAAATATAAGGAGAGAGGGACTGGAGAGAAGGTGGACCAGCAGCTTGGGAGTAGGGTTACTCTTAGGTTTGGGAGTCTACTGATGCTACTAAACTCCTACCCCACATGTGTCCTTCTCAAACATTTTGAAGGTCAAAGGGAAAAAGAACAAATACATTACTGTTGTATGCTGCTTCATATCTTCTGCCTTCTTCATGGTCTGTCCACATGGCAGAAAAATATAGAGCCATTCTGAAACATTTACTGAATGACTGGTCACTCATTAGTGAGTGCTAAGATATCTCACTGGTTGTTATTTATCCATGAAATTTTCCATAAATATTTATTCTGCACCTACTCTCTGCTTGTGGAATAAGGTTATGATGGGTAGATAGATAAACTACACCATATCCACTTAAATTTGATTTTCATGCAGGAATATTGAATATACCTTGCTACAAATATATCTCTGAATTTGCATTATTAGATTTATTTTTTNTATCTCACTGGTTGTTATTTATCCATGAAATTTTCCATAAATATTTATTCTGCACCTACTCTCTGCTTGTGGAATAAGGTTATGATGGGTAGATAGATAAACTACACCATATCCACTTAAATTTGATTTTCATGCAGGAATATTGAATATACCTTGCTACAAATATATCTCTGAATTTGCATTATTAGATTTATTTTTTTGGGGTCTTGTAACATTACTAGTCAACAAGTGACCTAAGGGTCAACGTGGCTGTATACCTCTGTGGAATTGAGAAGGCTGAATGGCAACACACAGCTGCCAGGAGCATTGAAAGTAATTACATACATGATCATACCAGCAGCTGCTTGCTGGGTCGGTCCCCCAAGGGTCTAGTTGTTGACTTGTCTAAGAAGAGAGCTTTCAGATTAGTACAGAAAGAAGGACTTTTCTTTTTCTTTAAGAGTAAATATGTATGTGACAAGATTCACAACGTTCAACATGTTCAGATATTTTCATAATCATGGCAGTGGCCACAACTCTCTAGCTCAGAGAAACTTCTGGAATCTCAAAAGGAAACCTCAAATCCATTGGAAGTCCTTGCCCATCATTGTTTCCTTAGACTTTGGCTTCTACTGCGTGAGCGTGTGTGTGTGTGTGTGTGTGTGTGTGTGTGTGTGTGTGTAGGTTTCTTTCTGTGCAGATTTTTCCCAGACTATATTTTTCTTACAAATGGTACCATACAGCATATTTTACAATTGTGTATGGTTTTCTTAATTTGTCATTATGTTGCACATACTTGCAGCATAAAGTATAACTAAATGAGAGAGAGAGAGAGAGAGAGAGAGAGAGAGAGAGCGACTACATGAAGTTGAAAAGGAAAGGTAGTGTGAGGATAAGGGATGAATTGGAGGAGTGGGAGGCAATAAGAGTATGTTTAATTAAAACATAGTGTATGTATCTATGAAATTCAAGATTCTCAAACAATAAATAATTATGAGATTATGGAAACAAAGGGAAAAATGATAATCCCTTGTGTGCACCTGTTGTGAATATTCTAGCAATTGATCAGCTAATGAATATCAGTTTCTTTCCTCCTTTGTAGGTTGTGTATAAAGTGTTGCTAAACATTCACGCATGGAGTTTTGTTTGAGTAACTGTTTTCATTTCAGTAAATACCAGGTTGGGAATTGCTGGGTCACATGACAATTCTATGTCTAAGTCATTGGAACTTACACATTGCTTTATAGAACTTTACATTTCCATGATCGATGGATAAAAGCTCCAGTTTTCTCTATTTTCTTGTTAGAAATTATTAGTTTTCAAATTTTCTCAAGTACATAGGTATCCTTGTTGCTGAAAGTCATGTCACTCTATCATTTTTATGTGTGTATGTTAACAGGAGAGTGTTTTGTTCATATTAAGACATAGGGGAAGGGATAGAGATTTTCCACTTCTGCTTTCACACAACACATTCCTAATTTCCCTCTTCATTAATAACTCCCTACATATTAGCATACTGTTTTTAATTTATGGATATGTATTATTGCCATTATAACATAAATTCCATAGTTTACATAAGGGTTCATCTTTGATGCTGTATACTCAATGGATCTGGACAGATGTCTAATGATACCCACCTACCACTGATGTATTACTATCCTAGAAAATATCATGACAACTACAGTGTTTTTTTTTCTTCAGCTTCTATAATTTCACCTGTTACAGAATGCAATAGTTAAAATCTCAGAGTATGAACCCATGAATCTCAGTGCCAATCACACCTTCAATGTAAGGTTCTCCCACAAACTTTCATGGGATATGAGTCTCCTTTTCCTTAGCCTTAAATATCATCTATCTGCATGCACAAACACTCATTTAGATTTTCCCTGGTTGAAGTACATCTTACTTGCTTCCATATTTTGCATAATTATGATCAGCATGCTTTAACCATCTGTGCATGGTTTTTTGTGAGGATAGTAATTCCAGACCTCTTTGTGTATCTACCTGAGAAATATAGTTGCAGTATCTTGTATTAAGAATATGCTTAATTTTGTATCAAAACTCAAATCCTTTTCCAAAGTGACCTCATTATTTGCATTCCTATCAGAAATGAATGAGAGTTTCTGTCTCTCTACCTCCTCTTTGGCATTTGGTACTTTGGTGTTGTGGTTTGAGCCACTGTAGTAGATGTGCAGTGGTGTGTCTTTACCTTACTTTGTATTTCCTTGATGACACATGGTAAGGCATATGTTCTCTTCTGTGTCTTTCTCCTCTGTGTGTCTCCTTTGTTGAGGCATCTATTGAGGTCGTTGGCCCATATTTAATTGATGTTGTAGTTCTCCTTGGTTTGAGTTGGCATCTCTCTAATAGCTAAAGATGTTGGGCCTCTTTTCATGGATGTGTTGACCATCTGTGTTTCCTCTTTGGAGGGTTTCTAATATATTTAAAGTGTGATAGAAAACCAAGAGGATTTGGTAGCTAGGGAATTCTATGACTTGGTTTATGTATTAAAAGACCCTCTGACTTCTAGATGGAGAATGTAAAAAAAAAAAATCAGGGAGTGCTTGCAAATATATTTTAGGAGTCGGGGGAAGATGAATGGACTTTGAGCTTTGGGAGACAGTGTTTCATAGCTCTGTCAATCTCTTTTAGGTAATGTGTCTGTGTACACATTGCATCCCTGAGTCTAAATTACCACTGCTAACAGCAGCACCATTCTATCAGGAGTAGATATAGACTAAGTGGAAAGCTGAGTTGGGAGAACTCACCTTGGGATGACCATGTACAAGGAGCCCTGAGAAGTGAAAAACTTCCCAGGAGCATCCAGATGGACTACAAAGACTGCAGGTCTATAACAGAAACCTAAAATGTTGGTTTCTTGTTTGATTCTGTAGTATTTTATTTTTGCTGAGTTTCTGTAAGGTGGTAAATGAAAAGTTATGAGAAAGTTGGGTGGACAGAGATAGATTCACCAGAGACAAAACTATAGCTCCTGGGATTTGCAAAGGGATGAAAGTAGGGGATTCAGGTAGTAGAAGCAAGAGGTGGTTATCCCTGGTGAGTATTAAGTCAAGTTCAGATGTGATATTTCTGACCCAGGACTTAGCAACCTTGGTCTACTTTCACATTTTCTCTACACATTTAAGTAGCATTATAGATGTATGTATCTGTAATGCTAATTATCATCATTTAGCTAATTGTTTACCAGTTTCTAATCCTCAAAAGTTTAAATAACACTATATATACATATATAAATTCTGTCTGTCTGTCTGTCTGTCTGTCTCTCTCTCTCTTTGTGTGTGTGTTAGGTTAAGTAGATGATGAGATTGATATTGATTCTGCTTTGGAACAGGTCTTGGGGGGCATACTTCATTCCTTTAACCTCTTCACTTGATCATTTCACAGGATACAGAGATATGATCGTGTTAATCTCTTAAAATCCAATGAAAGGACTGGGTGACATCTGCAATCTTGATACAGAATTCCTGAATATCCTGTATATTCCTCCCTTATACTCTCATCCATCCTATGGTCTCATGATTATCTGATGAAACTCCTCCACGTTTTGAGATTCTGTTGTCTCCTTATACCAAGCTTAGTTGCTGATACAACTAAAGCTTTTAGTTGATATGAATGTTCGCTAAATGACTGATCAGATTCATCATCTATTCATGCCTAGGAAAGAGGTCTACACAGTCTTCGTGGGGACATATACTAAAGAAGATTGTTTTTTTTAAAAGTAAAATGCATAAGTTCATAATTAATTCATGCCCAAAATAGGTTGATCCTTGTCATATAATGATTAACAGCTAAGTCAGTATGAAGTTTTTAACTTTAAGTTCGTCTGATTCACAGTTGAAGGAAGTTATCAAGATCATTAAGGTTGGCATTTTTTTTTTTATACTGACCTTTTCTTTTCTTTTCCTCTGAATGCTGCTTCTCTTATCCCTAGGTTCCTTGCACACCTCTGATTCCTGTCTTCTGGGATGTTCATTATCTTCTTTCTTCTCTGGCTAAAAAACAAAAACAAACAAAAACAAAAAATCATTGTGACCCAGTCAATCCATTTTAATACCAAGAAGCTATTTATTAGCTGAGTTGTTATGAGCAGCTGTGGCTACCTGCCTCTACTTCAATATCCTTTCATTAAGTATGAACCTGATCATGGTTATCTGTTAGGTTCTATTTTGAGCTGGACTGAATTAAACTTTGAAGTGTACAGTATCATCAGGATTGCTGGTTCCCTTTGCTAAAAATGTAGCCTTTCTTAGCATCTGAGTTATCTGTGCTTTTAGAACTCAGCCTGTTCTTCCTTTAGGGCATCCAGTGTTTATGGAATGCATTGTCAGTCCTGAGCCTTACACTTTCTTCTTGGGACACAGCAGCTCAGGAACAAAGGGAGTTGCTCTTTTCCAGGAATGAAACTTCCTGACATGACTTAGAAACCAAACAAGTAGTTAATTCTACAGAAGGATTGTTGCTCCAGAAAAACAATCAATCAAGGTGGCTTACTAGAGAAGAACTGGAAGCAGACAGAATTTGAGGGAAATCGGCCCTGGATTAAGACCAGAAGACACAAATGGGTGTTGTAGTTTGTCAAATGCTTTCTCACCCGGGGATACATCCCATAATCAGCCACCAAACCCAGACACTATTGTATATGCCAGCAAGATTTTGCTGAAAGGACCCTGATATAACTATCTCCAGTGAGACTGTGCCAGTGCCTGGCAAATACAGAAGGGGATGCTAATAGTCATCTATAGGATGGAACAAAGGGCCCCCAATGGAGGAGCTAGAGAAAGTACCCAAGGAGCTGAAGGAGTCTACAACCCTTTAAGTGGAACAACAATATGAACTAACCAGTACCCCCAGAGCTCATGTCTCTAGCTGCATATGTAGCAGAAGATGGCCTAGTAGGCCATCATTGGGAAGAGAGGCCCCCTGGTCTTACAAACTTTATATGCCCCAGTACAGGGGAATGCCAGAGCCAAGAAGTGGGAGTGGGGAGGTAGGGGAGCACGGCGGGGGGAAGGTATAGGGAACTTTTGGCATAGCATTTGAAATGTAAATAAAGAAAATATCTAATAAAAAATGAAAAAAAAGATCATCTTGCAATTCATATCAGAAAAAAAAAAAAAGAAGAAGAAGAAGAAGAAGACCAGAAGACACTTGAGAGCCACCTTGGAGAGCCTCAGAGGGACAAGAAAAGTTCAGTTTAAAAGCCTCAGGTACATCTGATACAGGTGCAGTTCCTCACCAGCAACAACCTGAGAACATGGTCATCTTTCTAGGAAGGTATTATCTAGGAAGGTATTAGTAGAGCTAGAAGGAGATCATTTGGATCAATCTGGCCAAGGTAAGGTAATAGACCTTCATGATCAAGGGAATAGGAAGTCACTAAGTAGTTGCTCTAAATTGTTAAAGTGCTTAAAGTCACTTCTTAGAAATGGCCAGTGACAAGGTGTTGCTTTGTTAAAAAGAGACTATAGATTGAGGGTTAAGAAAATCAGAAGATCAATACACTTTAAAGAAAACTTAAGATGACAGGGGGAAGTGGGTGATCAGTTGGCTGTCTCTAAATAGAAGTTTTAAAATATTTATGTGTAGGAGAATTTTTCTGTATGTGTGTCTGTGTATCACAGGCTTGCCTGCTGCTGAAAGAGGCCAGAAGATGGCATTAGATCCACTGGAACTTACTGGAGTTACAAAGCACTGGGACCTACCATGTGGGTGCTGGGAACCAAGCATAGGTCTTCTGTCCTTGTAGTCAGTGTTCTTAACTAATGAGTCTTCTCCCAGCTCTAGGGATTATGGAGTCTGAAAAACTCTTGCCTCTGCTCTCTCCATTTACCCATTATTCTAATACCACAACACACACACACACACACACACACACACACACACACAGAGTTAATAATGTGTCTAAATGATATAACCATTGAAGTGATGAAAACACAGATGGAATTTTAGGATCCTACTCTTTCATTCCATAGCTGATATGAAAGTTCTCTGGGGAAGGACTGAGACTGTATATACATAGTTCATTTTTCAGTAGTGCCTTGATATTTCAAACAAGGACAAGTCACTGAAGTAAATTGCAGAGATCAGACTTCATAGATATATATTCAATACTTACTCAAAAATAAAAACAGGATGAAAAGTTGACTCAAGGGTTAAGTCCTTCAATGAGGTAGGTTTACTACCCAGCACACACACGATGGTTTTAAAATATCTATAACTTCAGTTACAGGAGATCTGACCCCCTCTTCTAACTTCTGTAGGCATCAGGCACACATGTGATACATATACAACATATATGAGGGCAAAATGCTCATACAAGTAAATTAAAATATATAAAATAAAGCTAAACCCCTCCATTTGCTTTAAGAACCCAGTATTTCTAACCCTTATTGTAAAGGTCATTACGTTTCTAAATCACTATTGTCTTTGGTCACAAATATAATGCTAAAAATGACTACCTCAAATATTTTCTGTCTGTGAAATCCCAAATTGTTTATTTTAGATAAAAGTTAGTTGGCTTTTCTCACAGTCATGGGTAGAGTGTTATCAGCTATGCACAGATGAGGAAATTGAGAAGCACATCCCCCTTGTACATATTCACTAGCTAGTAAGGAGGGGGATTTGTGGTCATGGCAGTTTGGCACCAAACTGATACTCCCTCTATACCAAACTGCTCTCCAAACCAACAGTTGCTAAAGTTTTCCTTCTGAGAAGCAGAGAGTTGGGTTTACTTCTGTCCAAAGTCCTTCCGACATTGTTAACCCTGTGAGTCACCCACTAAAGCCCCAATAGAGACCTGGGCACCTGGATAGATGGAATGTGTCCCAGAAACAGGATACCTGGTGCACACTTAATACCAACTACAGTGAGTCCAGGAAAGACTGAAACTATATTCTGTTTGGAGCCCAGAAAATTCCAGAAAACATCCATGAGGAACACCTGTCAATGATATCTATCCTTTGCTTCAATTTCTTCTGGAGTAGAGTCCGCCTGAAAGCATGTGAGAAGGCTGGAATAGAGGCACAGGAATCTTGTGGGTGGTCAGCGTGGGAATGAAATGATGCAAGCTGAGTCATGGTGTGCTTACAAGGCTAATGGCAGATGCTAAATAAAATGAGATTGCAAATCATTAAACCTAAGGCACAACCAAAGCATAACTGAAACATCAACCCCATCAGCAAAACCTAGGTTCTGTTTTCTTGTGGTCAGGTCCTCTAATGTTTATAGTAAACCAATAGAGCAAGAAGTATGACCCTTCCTGTAGTATGCACATTAGTAGCCTCTGCATCTCTCCTCTAGGCAGACTGTGCTATGAGGCATTCACAGGCATAATGGCCTTCCTATCTACTCATTGACATATACACAGGACAAAATAAAGCCAGGGTTGAGTTTTTATTCTCTCTCTAAGACCTGTGTAGATGCAGGTTCAAAGTGAACAGGGATAAGCTGTATGTAATTGCCAATAACAACAAACTGGCTCATTCATTCACAAGCACATTTGTTTTGTTCTCTATTCATTCTTTCTCTTGCCCATCCTAAGTATTATTCTATGCTCATACTTGCCCATAATTCCGGATTAATTTGGCCATAGTCCACTTTTCACAGTTCTAAGCTTCTAGGTGGATGTGCCTTCATTTTATATGATAGGCAGAAGCTTGTGTTGGGGAGAGTGGTTCATAGGCAGTCTGGGTAGCAGGAGAGGGCTCCCAATGATAGGTAGCCTATTGGTTAGACAGGGGAGGGTTGGTCTTATTGCTGTCAGTGATGGCTTGGGCAAAAGCTCAGCAATGTTCTGAGGAGGTGGAGTGCTCAAGTGAAAGGGGTTGGAGAGGAATTTTTGTAGTGTTGACACTGAGGTAGTGAGAGAGCAAGAGATGAAGACTGAAGTCCTGGTTTTTATGATAAGGATCTATGTGTTACTTGGAATAGATATCCAATGGTACCGAAGTCCACTGAGTCTCCAGTTAACATAGATGGGTCTGTCTGTGCAGCCTCATATAATGCCACATTCTAAAGACCAAGATATTAAAGTTCTAGTCATGATTTTTCTCTCAGTCAGTCTGTGTGATAGATCCTCAAGAAACCTAACACGAAGGGGCTGATCTCTCTTCTTGAATTTTCTAGAATCTCTAAAATCCTTAGTTTCTCATACAGATACAGTTCACTTCATCTGCTTCTTGTCCTCTTAGCAGTGGGGCTTTGGGGGTGATTTTTAATTCTTGATTTGATCTTTTTGAGTTCTCTCTCTGGCCAAATGAAGACATGGATCTGAAAACTTTAGCTACCAAGAATGATAACATTCTGGAATGGAAATTGAGGGTCAGCATTTCTAAGGGACCCTGGACATAGTGCATGTGTCTCTGTATAAGATGGGATGGAAACATGAACCGAAGTCCACTGAGTCTCCATGTTTGGTGTATGAGGAATTAGGGTATAGTGAAGGTAAGCTCAAAGGGTTAAACAAAGAAGCAACAATTCCAAGCCCACTGACATCTTCCTGTGATTCAACTTGAACTGGGTGTGCTGCAGTTATGGAAAGGAAACACTTCTGAAACATTTATAGCCATTAATGAATGCAGAACCTTAAAATTAGATGGTGTGATATTCATAGACTCTCAAAGCTGTCAGGAAGCATAGAGGACGTCAATTTGAGACTCTATCCTATGGCAGGAATCCCCTCTTTAGCTTCTGGGCAGGCAACATCTGCTGATATTCTTCTGAAGAGTGCAAATCTGTGCCTTCTGAGCAGGTGTGTCTGTCTCTTTCAGCTCCAACTTGGGTCATCTTTATTATTGCTTTGAGACACCCCTCCACACACATATATATTAACCATAATGATGTGGGTCTTACTACCTTGCTGCCCTGAGGTTTTTCTGAAAGAGGGAAGACACTTCTGTCTTCTCTAAGACTCAGAGAGACAAGAAGTCAAGGCAGGCCAAGTCTCTGTTACTTGAACCCTCAGTATGCCTCTCCCTGGTTCAGGGACCCAGTTAGTCTTTGAGCGACTACTAAGATCTTCTCCATGCACCTCAGCTCTGTCCAGCACTCCTGGTGCTTTAGACAACCCTCCAGCGAGATCAGTTTGGAGATTGAAACTTATCTTTCATTATGCTTAAGTGTTATTGCATAATTTATGCATAATTGATTCTTCTAATAATATTGTTATTAAACAGCTATTATATAATGTTCTTAAAATATGCATTAGTCTTACTTTTCAAAGCTAAACCATTGCCATATACATATTACTATTTGTATGATACCTGGTTGAGGAATTATGGGAGATCTGAAGCATGATTTAGGTAGCCTGTGAGGTCAGAACATGATCATCAGAATGGAAAACGTAGAACCACTGCCGTTTCCATGAGCCTAGATTCTTTGTACATAGGGAGCCACTCATGGGGAGCTTTGGGTATGTGTGAATCCACACTTAGGTACCTTGGTGTGCATTTGATTTTGTTGGTATCAGGAGCAATAAGCTTGTGCCTACTGCAGTTCAAACTTGGAAGTGAGTGCCTCTGAAGTATCTAGTGTTATCTGGGAAAGAGAAGCTCTATGAATGTGACAGTATAGGTTACATCTCATGGTGTGAGCCTTAAATCCTATTAAAAAGTGGTTACTTACTCATATTATATTTGTGTCACTACTGCATCAGAGGTTATATCTTACATCTTGCAGGCAGGTCCTTATTGTAGCTCTAAATATTAGTATCTGAGTGAGATTGATGATAACTTTTTGTCTTCTGGTCATGTGTATAGAAAAGTCATGGAAATAGTATCTTTCACAATAACTTCAAAAATATCTTGGAATAACTTTGAACAATAAAGGGCAATTGCATTCAAAACTTAAAAATATTGAAGAAAGAAACTTGTGAAGACACCAGAAGATGGTAAGACTTCTCATACTCATGAATTTGCAGAATTAATAATGTGAAATTTTATTTATATCCTACCAAAAAGCAAGGTACAGATTCAGTTCAATTCTCATCAAAGTTTCAACAAAAATTTTCAGATTGAGAGAACAATCTTAAACTTCATATAGAAACACACATATATATCAAGAAAGAAAATCATGATAGTGGACAAGCCTGAATAATAAAAGAACTGTTGGAGGCATTACCTCCCAGATTTCAAGTTGTATTACAGAGCTATAGTAACAAAAACAATGTGATACCAGCATAATAACAGATACATGGATCAATGGGAATATACTTGAAGACTTGAACATAATTGCATACCTATGGACACCTGATTTTTTTAAAATAAGAAGTAAAAAATACATTCTGGAGAAAACTCATCATCTTCAATGGTGCTGGTAACTTCCATTTTCAATGAGATTGTTTGCTGGGGCATAAAGCTGATTCTCTGACAGCAGCCATGACATCTGTTGTCATGGGGACAGTTCATTACATTGATTACTTAGAAAAATTCTCTAGGGTAGATAGAAAACTATAGACCTCAAGGGTGGGTAGCTGCTAACCCTCTTTTCATGGAGTGTAGGGGCAGGTGGATGGCACCCTTGTTTGTGTGTCTCCACAAGAGCAGATGTCAGGAAATCATTTCTACATGGAGTGCAGGTACAAGTGTCTAACAACCATCTCTGCATGGAGTGCAGGTGCTGGTTGATCAGAACAATCTTTACATGAAATAAAAGTGTAGATGTCTGTGAAGCATTTCTCTATGAAGTGCAGGTGCACATATTTTAGAACCATCTTTTTCTTAAGTGCAGGTGCATATGTGTAAATTATGTTTTTATTTTCTCAGATGATGGGATGAGATGAGAGCCATATGTAAGCTGTGTGAATACATGGTTTGAGCTGAGCTCAGAGTGTTTCTTTCTCTGTTCCTATTATCTCCAGGCCTGGGCCATAAAGCTTCTAGACTTCATACAATCTAATCTTCTAAGCTGACTTATTCAAGCTTCTTTTGGTTTCTGACTGAATTGTTGTGGCTGGCCTCATAGTAACTTTGGTCTAATCTTCTGGCCCTTTCTCATTGTCTAGCTTATTATATCTTCATCACCTGTGTCTAACTTGTTCTCTCTGCAAGCTATCTCCTTAAATCCCAGTAAACCTTCCATACATACCTACCACCCACTAGTTTCTCTCTCTCTTGTTGCTCTTAAGTAGCCTTTCTTTCCTGAGCTGTTCTCATGAGAATTGGGTGAATCCTATCTCTGATTCTTCCTGATAAATCTTTCTCTGATTCATCACTTTGTATGCCCCTCAATTAGATGTCACTTTTAAACATGGCTGTTTTTTTTCTACAAGCAAGCCTTACTTTTATTGTTAGGGATTAAAGGTGTGTGCTAAGGATGTGCCTGTATTATAGCCAGAACATATAGACCTGGAAAATCTTTTAATGTGATCCTTTGCCCGAGCAGCCATGTTGCTGGATTAAAATTCCTCTCTATATATGTTACAGATCCATCTCCGCATTTGGTACATGAGCATGTTTTTTGGGGGGGTTGGGGGGCAGCTGCACATGGAGTACAGGGCAGGTGTCAGGGAACCATCCTTGTCATTTATCTCATAGTTGAGTGAAGTCAGCTTGTCCTGACACTGTGTTCCTAGTCTTAGTATGTGGCTCTCCATTGCAGTTGCTACATTGTCCCGAGCTGACTCTCCCTGTCCTCACTTGTCCATGATGTTTGCCTACCTTCCTGTTTTTGCTACTGTCTTTTTAGCACACTGATTCCCTGTGCCCTTTTCATAAAGTAAATATATATAAAGGTCAACATGCTTTTGTGTTAGTTTAAAATATCAAAGGCTGCACAAATTACATATTGAAATTTTGGAGAAAAACCATACTTTAATGGAATGCATACTTGTTAAAGAAGTCATCCCTAGGTAATATCTAGTAAGGTGCTGGAATCATAATAATTTACTGTGTGTGTGTGTGTGTGTGTGTGTGTGTGTGTGTGTGTGTGTGTTTAAATCAGATTTCCCCAGAAGGTAACTGAGAACATTTTAAAACTTTTTGGAAAATGTAAATTGCTAATTGCGCACTTTAGGCAGATTGTAAAAGTCCAAACAATCATGAACATTTAATTGACATGGCCCTCTCTATGCCAGGGGCTCTAGACTCTCTGAGATAAGGCAATCTGGTTATTTTGGAATGGATTACCTGACAGACTTTTGAAATATTGTTGAAGAAAGGAATCCTACTTAACTCCTATGTTGAAGAAAGAAATAAAAACTCTAATTTCTATGGCTGATTGAATACAATCTGGTAGCAGTAGCTCAAACCCTATGACATCATTAGTCATGAACAATACCCTTCTGGGCTAAGGTTTCTTTCCCAGAGCCTGTGTAAAGATAAGTTGCTCAGAAGAACTCATGCTGTAGAACTTAGGAGAGAAATTAAAGTCAGACACATCATGGGAATGAAGGTAAGTATCACTGTCTTAAGAAATCCATAGCTAAAAAATATCTCATGTCACACTGAGGCGAGGAATCACTTTACAGCTATGGAAACTAATGTGTGCTTTAGAAAGATCTTCAAAAAAAAAGAAAGAAAGGAAGGAAGGAAGGAAGGAAGGAAGGAAGGAAGGAAGGAAGGAAGGAAGAATAAAGAAAGATCTTTACTATGGTGAGAGTGTGAGAGTGTGAGAGTGTCCTAACAGAAGCATGGATTGGGCCAGATGCCTGTACCCAGGAAGCAGGGCTAATGCAGGAAGAAGATGGTGACCATATTCCCATGGCAGTGCAATGGAAATGGAAAGAATGGATTGGATTTGAAGAACTAAAGGTGGTGAGGACTGAAAACTAAGTTTGAGTGGATGAAAGTCCAATGTCCAGTTGATTCCTGGACACCTTTGCAGGGAATGACAATCTTATGAAACTTAGGAATCCTTCTGATACCTCTGCCAGAATATTTTCTTGGAAACATCTTTAGAGGAGGGAGTTGTTGGCCACAGTTGCAGAAGGAAATGAGCTCATTCCTCCTCCAATCCATGTTGCTCAATTTCAATAAATCTGACTACACCCTCCTGGATAATGACGACAAAACCAACCAACTAAACAAACAAATGAACAAACTAAGGAAGCTTACGTGTACAAAATGTATCATGACATCTGAAGAGTAATATAAAAAGAAAGCTCAGATGAAATACTCTTCATGAGGAGGCTTAGATTAACATGTGTTATCAACTTTATTCTTCTGGTTAAGCAAACTATCTTCTTTATACCAAGACGGAGACCAAGGATTGAAAGTTGAACCAAATGGTCAAAATAGGTATGTAAATCTAGGTCATTTATTTACAAACTTGAGACACACGCATACTTATTATATTCATATACACACACATGCACATACACATGCACACCTATGCACACTCACCCATGCTCACCTATGCATTGCAACATCTTTAGAGGAGGGAGTTGTTGACCACAGTTGCAGAAGGAAATGAGCTCATTCCTCCTCCAATCCATGTTGCTCAGTTGACCACAGAGACCCCTGATTGCTGCCTGGACTGTCTGCTTTTTACACAACAGTGCATAAATCTAGACCTTTTACATAACTAACAGAAGGAGCTTGACTTGAGCTTGCAAAGAGAAAGACTTAGTACTCTTTTCTGCCATCACTTTTTTTTTTTTTTTGTCTTTATTTGGTTGTACAATTAGGAACTGGTTCTGTCATCTGGCCTCCCTCCTCTCTTAGCTCCAGCGTTTCCTTGTTCCAGCTGGATTTTGAAGCAGGTCCAGTGGCTACAAACTTTACCATGAAAGCATTACTCGGTCTCTTCTGATATTGAGGAAATCTGGCTGTTTGAACCAATAATGCGGATTTTTTATCTTTCAATTTATAGATGGTTCTTTTGTGGGAGGGATTGGGACTAATGTTGAGGAAAAAAAACTGTATTGGCAAGACCAGATCTCCTGCTCTCCTCCTGAACAATGAAACCTCTTTGTAATCTCACATTACATCTTCAGGCCTTTCTCTCTCCTAGTAGACTCCTGTGGAAGGCTGAACTGACCTCATGCAGGTGAAAGCTTTTAGTGACCAGGCAGGGAGTGAAGCTTAGTATGTCGGAGGCCTTACATACAGCAGAAGTATGTATCAAGGACAAGTGTGCTTACTCCACATGAGCTCACATGGCAAATACCTAATGGTCCTCTGCACTTTACAAAGAGAGATTGCCATTGATTACCGTGGACAAAAGCTTAGCAAAGGCCTTCTCACTCAAAGGCTAGTTCTTTAGAGAAATTCTGGGTCTTATGGGAAAACACTTTTCTTCCCTTCTAGTTACCTGAGTCAAAGTATAATGGTCATTCTTGCTCAGTCTGAGCATTTTGGGGGAAATTAATACCTTTAAACTCAGTAATTTTAGAACTGGAAGATGTAGCGTCTAGGAAATGTGAGAAAATCAAATCCAAAAAGATGTTTGTAGCTATCAATTATGGATGGCACTTGGTTGCAGCAGGCAGCACAAAGACTTTGTGTTGTGTACAAAGTGAGTTTGTGTATGTGTGTGTTGTCTAAACATTCATGGTGATTTTGATGTTTTTCTATGGGCATCTTTTATATGTATGTTGAGTGTGAGTGTGTGTGTGGTTGTTAGTCCACATACTAGTTGTTGTAGACATCATATAAGTGCCATGGATATTTTTTTGCATGTAGCTATGTCATGTTTGTGTATATTACATGTATTTGTGTGCTTGGTGAGTATTAGATGTAGGTGAAATGGGTTGTATTGGGCATGTGCCTTGTAACTGCCATGTGTATATATAGTTCACGTGTATATTTTACAGTATACCTAATAATGTATTAAACTGTTAACATGCTTTAATCCAACCCAGTCAGTAAGGATGTCTTATAGGGTAAATGTAAGCCATGTGGAAATCAGTGAACAGGAAGTTCAACCACGATCTAGAATTACATGACTCACAATGTACTGGGTCCACTCAAGTCTAGTCAACTCCTAACATGGTATCCGGGTCAGTGGTTCTGAAATGAGTGTGTACGTCAGAATTCCTGGAGCATGGGTAAATGAGACCTTCCTCAGTAGATCTAGGTTAGGACTCAAAGTTGTTGCTTTCATCATCAAAGCTGCTAGTCTGAGGACCATATTCAAAAGCCACTAGTCTAAGATCCTCATTAATTTTTAAGTGGAAAGATCTAGAGAGAAGGTTGAAATCGATGTAGATAGTATTGAATTATTGAGCATAAATTTCATATTTTGACCAAAGTAGAAATTTAAAATGGATATTATAAAATTTGAACTTAGCTCCTTCATTTAGTGACATGTGCAGGTTATAATTAATCACATGATATTAAATAAAAGTGTTTGTTTCCAAATTCCAGAACTCTGACTTTATTAATATGTTCTAAATCATAGGATGGTAAAATGTCCACAGAGAAAAAGATAGCACCACATTTACATCTAGTAAACATTTTTTTTTCTTCTTGATATTTGTTTTATAGTGCTTTACTGCCCCAGAAAACATGCATATAAGTATGCATGTTGGAGCTGGAAAAGCAAGGTCTTTGGGATCCTGGGTCACTACTGTTCCCAAAATAGTAGCAGTGTTTTGTGTAAATCAGAATGTGTAAAACCCTTTTAACATGTGCCATTTAGCATGTGCCAATCAATACTAGCATTCTCCCTCCCTCTTGCTCTCCCTCCTCCCACTTTCCTCCTTTACCCTCCCTCCCTTCCTTCCTCCCTCTCCTCCTCCTTTCCTCTGTCTATGTCTTTGTCTGTATCTGTGTCTCTGTCTCTGTCTCTTTCTCTGTCTCTCTCTCCCTCTGCATCTCTGTCTGTCTCTCTGTCTCTGTCTCTGTCTCTGTCTACCTCTCTCTCTCTCTCTCTCTCTCTCTCTCTCTCTCTCTCTGTGTGTGTGTGTGTGTGTGTGTGCATATTCCAGCCCCAGGGATAATAGGTTAAGAGACACCAGGGTAATTAAAGGCTGGCACACATAATCAAAGAGTCAGATGGCTGAACCAGCACTGGAGATCTGTGATCATTGCAACTATGGGATGATAAGAAAATAGGGACCATGCAGTGCTTCTTTCAGTATGAGAAGTGAATTACAGAGAGCGATATTTGGCCTTTCCTGGACACATCTTGAGATTGGTATTAAGTGGGCAGGTTCTGACCCCAGCTGGTTTTATCGTGTTGATCAAGACCATAGCTCACTCTGGAGTGCCCAACACAATGAATAGTCTAGTTGGTTCAGTTTTGCTTTGTTTGTTTTTGTATAAGAATTCTGAGTTTCAGCCTTTATATAGATGGGTTAAAAGGTTGTACAGCACTCTCATTTGACATGTAGCCTTCTGTATTTTCAGAAGTATTCCCTAGTAGGGAGCCCTTGTCAGTACTGAAATGCAGGATGAAAGATTACTTAATCCTGTGCCCTGCACTCCTGTTTTTAGAAGCTGGCCTAGCATTACTCTGGAAAGTTGACTCTGAACCAGAGGGTCGGGGGAGGCATTCAGAGAAGATCCACATGTCCATCCACTTTTGCCAGCTATGAAAGTCTAGATGTCCTCTGATTTTATCTCTTCTGCTCTCAATCTCTCTCACAACATACCAACTACCAAGAACAGCTGGGCCACAAGTACATTGTGAGATTTACATTCTATATTACCCAGAATACTATGAGTACAGCAGGTGTTCTATTAATTCATATTACCTTCTTTGTTCAAATATCTCATATCTAGTTTATTTCACATACTCAAAATTCAGTCTGCCTGGGGTCCTTTTCTTGATTTGTTTGCAATATGAGATTGTAATTCTATTTCTTTCCATGTGTCTTACCCAACCTTCTTATCAGCTTTTGCATCCATCTGTCAAGTTGGATAGCATCTGCCTGTCACAACACCCATGTGCTCTGCTGCCACTTCAGTCACCTGCCTCTTCAATATTGATGATAGAGTGACATTCTGTGATTAGTATGCATTGTCATCACTGCCGGCTAGCCTTTATTGAGAATTTGCTACATGCCAGGGTGTTTGCAAAAGGATCAATGGGGTATGTTCATATCATCCTCTTATAATTTAGTCAAATCAAATGCAGTTACCAGTTCATACTCACCGATGAAACAGCACCAAAGAACTGGGGAGTTAACTGAGTTGCCTAAGGTCTCCTGTCAGAAAACATGGGAGCTCCTGATAGTAATATGGGATATGTGGCCTCCTTTTCATAGATAGATGAAAAGGTCATAGAACAGGACTTAGTTCCAACCAAAACAGCCCTTAAGGCTAACCACAAGGCCTTAATTAAAAGATTTCCTTCCTTCCTTCCTTCCTTCCTTCCTTCCTTCCTTCCTTCCTTCCTTCCTTCCTTCCCTCCCTCTCTCCCTTCCTTCCTTCTTCCCTCTTTTCCTCCCTCCCTCCTTTCCTCCCTCCCTCCCTTCTTCCCTCCCTCCCTCCCTCTCCTCCCCTCCATCCCTCCCTCCCTTCCGCCCTCCCTCCCTTCTTTCTTTTCTTCCTCCCTTCCTTCTCTTTTAGAAGAACATTTGAACACACCATAAAGCAGAACATGATGTTGCATTGGTTCTGTCAGCCACATGGTCTTGTCCATCTAAGCATTGCTAAGTTGCTGGTTATTGAAACCAGGGCTGTATACATTTGGATAAAGTCATCTTAAGCAGTTAACTTATTTCTTTGTTTTTCAGGTAATGAACCAAAAAGATCATGTCTGAAGTACAAGGAACAGTAGAGTTTTCCGTGGAGCTACATAAATTTTATAATGTGGATCTCTTTCAGAGAGGGTGAGTATAATTCACTCTGTGAATGAGTGTGCATGTGTGTGTGTGTTTGTGTTTGTGTGTGGGGTCAGGTCATAAGACATTTTGGATTCATGAAGATCTTTCATTATTTTCCTGTCTAATAGAAAATTCAAACTCTTAGTTCATCTGGAGTACATTACGCACTGACTAAGAGTTCATTTCCTTCATCCCTCCCACATTTTCTTCTACATTCCCTGTTCTCCGTTGATCTTTTCACTGCATTTGAAAGGAAGTGAGTTTGGGGATGTAAGGTTTATGCACATGTTCTCTGCATCAGCTCCTGCCTTCAGGTTCCTGCCATGCTGAGTTCCTGCCCTTTATTTTCTTTTTTGATGAATTGTGATGTGGAAGAGTAAGCCAAGTAAACACTTTATTCTGTAAGTTGTTTCTTTGGTCATGGTATTTGACCATAGCAATAGCAATAGCAACCCTCACTAAGATAGTACTGTTCTCTCTTTCCATACAATCATCATTTTCACACTTTTTAAAAATTTATTTATTTATTTATTTATTTATTTATTTATTTATTTATTTATTTTTCAAGACAGTGTTTTTCTGTATAGCCCTGGCTGTCCTGGAGCTCACTTTGTAGACTAAGCTGGCCTCGAACTCAGAGATCCTCCTGCCTCTGCCACCCAAGTTCTGAGATTAAAGGTGTGCACCACCACTGCCCAGCCATTTTCACTCTTATAAAACAGAAACAACATGTAGTATTTATCTTTATATGATTAATTTAACCCAATACAATATCCTCCCACCTGAAAAAAGATACATTATATAAACACAAACATAATATGCATACATACAAACATAATATGGTCATGTAATATGTATGGTGATATCTATATTTATATTTATATCTATATCTATATCTATGTATATATGTGCCTATCTATCTATCTATCTATCTATCTATCTATCTATCTATCACCATACCACTATCAGCAACATATTGATGATTTTTCCTTTATATATGTATATGTATATGTATACATACACACACACACACACACACACACACACACACACACACACACCCTCAGAGTGGGTTTGCAAGATCATTCTGTCATTTTTTGTAACCTCTAATCAGATTTCCATAATTGTTATACTATTTTATAATACTGTTTACATGTGTGAAAGTCTCCTTTATGCAAATCCTTGCCAACATTTATTTTGATAAATAGCTTTCCTAATTAAAGCTAGATGAGATTTCTTTGTAGTCTTAATGACCATTTATTTACTAATTAGTAATACTAGACTGATTTGTTTTTCAAATATTTGCTGGTCATTTGGGTATCTCTCTTTGAGAAACAGTGTAATTAGGTCATTGAACCTCTTGGTGCCCATTCTTGTCATTATATAGCCTATTGTTGATGACTCTGCTGGATAAAGAAAATTATAAAGACCAGCATAATCTTAGGACAGAGGCATAGATAGAAGCTGTTGCTGGGTGGACCTATGCACTGTTTCAACAAGTGAAGCAGTACTCTAGTTTTAGAAGCATACATCGGAAATTAATGCTATTTTGAGTACTATCCATGATCTCCCTTTTTTACAATGACCTCTGCACTATATTTACTTTATTTACAACCTAATCTTAACTTCTCCTATGGATCCCAACTTCTCAAAGTATTGAACTTTATAAAAATATGTTTATATTAAAGAAAGT